>PVIU01034625.1:0-11147 GCA_004026605.1 Ondatra zibethicus | reverse complement strand
CCAAGTATCTTGCCAACCCTAAAATGATTCTCTTAATGTAGATATCTTATTCCCTTCTCCAATGTCCACCTTTCTTCCATCTTCACCCTCCCACTCCCCCAAGCTCTCCCCAGTCCTTCTCCCTTCTCCTTCCCCCTCTCCCCTTCCCCTGCTCCCCTACCTCCCACCTCTATCCCCGCCCCTGGCTTCCAACTTTTGCATGATGATCCTGTTTGCTTCCAACTTCCAGGAGGTTCTGTGTATGCTTTCTTTGGGTTCACCTAGTTATTTGGCTTCTCTGGGCTTGCGAGCTAAGTGCTTAGTGACCTTTATTTTATAGCTAGGGTCCACTAATGAGTGAGTACATACCATAATCATCTTTCTGGGTTTGGGTTACCTCACTCAGGATAGCGTTTTCTATTTCCATCCATTTGCATGCAAACTTCAACATCCCTTCTTGATAAAGGTCTTGGAGAGCAGGGATACAAGGATTATACCTAAACATAATAAAGGTAATATAAAGCAAGCCAACAGCTGATCCAGTGATTCCATTGAAATCAGGAACAAGACAAGGTTGTCCACTTTCTACATATTTATCCAGTATAGTTCTTGAGGCACTAGCTAGAGCAATAAGACACCAAAAGGAGATCAAGGAGATACAAATTGGAAAAGAAGTCTAACTCTCACTGTTTGCTGATGATATGATAGTTTACATAAGTGATCCCAAAAATTCTACCAAAGAACTTCTATGACTCAAAAACACTTTCAGTAATATAGCAGGATACAAGATTAACTCAAAACAATCAATAGCCCTCCTGTACACAGATGATAAAAGGGCTGGGAAAGAAATTAGAGAAACAACACCCTTCACAATAGCCACAAATAACAATGCCCATCAAAATCCTGGCAAAATTCTTCACAGTCCTCAAAAGAACAGTACTCAATTTCATATGGAAAAGCAAAAGACCCAGGATAGCCAAAACAATCCTGTACAATAAAAGAACTTCTGGAGGCATCACAATCCCTGACTTCAAACTCTACTACAGAGCTACAGTACTGAAAACAGCCTGGTATTGGCATAAGAACAGACTGGAGGACCAATGGAACCAAACAGAAGACCCGGATATTAATCCATACACCTTCAAACACCTGATTTTTGGCAAAGAAACAAAAAATGTCAAATGGAAAAAAGAAAGCATATTTAATAAGTGGTGCTGGCATAACTGGATATCAGCATGTAGAAGAATGAAAATAGACCCATATTTATCACCATGCACAAAACTCAAGTCCAAATGGATCAAAGACCTCAACATAAAGCCAGCCACACTGAACCTTATAGAAGAGAAAGTGGGAAGTACACTTGAACACATTGGCACAGGAGACCACTTCCTAAATACAACCCCAGCAACACAGACACTGATAGAAACAATTAATAAATGGGACCTCCTGAAACTTAAAAGCTTCTGTAAAGCAAAGGACATGGTCATCAGGAAAAACGACAGCCTACAGAATGGGAAAAGATCTTCACTAAACCCACATCAGACAAAGGTCTGATCTCCAAAATATACAAAGAACTCAAGAAATTGTTCACCAAAAGAACACATAATCCAATTAAAAAACGGAGTACAGACCTAAACAGAGAACTCTCAACAGAAGAATATAAAATGGCTGAAAGACACTTAAGGAAATGTTTAACATCCTTAGTCATCAGAGAAATGCAAATCAAAACTACTCTGAGATTCCATCTTACACCTTTAAGAATGACCAAGATCAAAAACACTGATGACAACTTATGCTGGAGAGGTCTTGAGGAAAAGGGGAACACTTCTGCCTTGCTGGTGGGAGTGCAAGCTGGTACAACCCCTTTGGATATCAGTGTGGTGATTTCTCAGAAAATTAGGAAACAACTTTCCTCAAGACCCAGCAATACCACTTTTGGGTATATATCCAGAGGATGCTCGATTGTGCCACAAGGACATGTACTCAACTATGTTCATAGCAGCATTGTTTGTCATAGCCAGAACCTGGAAACAACCTAAATGCCCCTTGACCAAAGAATGAATAAGTAAAATGTGGTACACTTACACAATGGAGTACTATACACCAGAAAAAATTACGACATCTTGAATTTTGCAGGAAAATGGATGGAGCTAGGAAACATTATTTCGAGTGAGGTAACCCAGATCCAGAAAGAGAATTATCACATGTACACACTCATAGGTGGTTTTTAAACATAAAGCAAAGAAAACCAGCCTACATACCACAATCCCAGATAATTTAGACAACAATGAGGACAGTAAGAAAGACTTACACAGATCTAACCTACATGGGAAGTAGAAAAAAGACAAGATCTCCTGAGTAAATTGGGAGCATGGGGATCTTGGGGAAGGGGTGAAGGGGGAGGTGATAGGTAGGGAGGGGAGCAGAGAAAAATGTAAAGCTCAATAAAAATCAATAAAAAAAGAAAAGCAAATAATTTATGGGCATGACATTGCTCAAGGAAAGCATAGAAAGTGAAGAGTAGACAGACTGACAATAACATCCAGCAAGACAATGAAGTTTAAATGGAAGATAGTATAAAGGAAGGAAACAATGACATAGTCAGTTTTAACTACCTAGGCACTAGTGAAATAAAGTTGGAAGAAAGAGCAGAGTCTCTGGAAGAAAGAAGTTTGAGAAGCAGGCAGTTGTCAATAAATTCAGATGTCAAGATCATTTGAAAAAAAAAAAACACCACCAATGATAACCATAGTGCCTGGGCATATGGCTCAGTGGGTAAAGTGTTTGCATCCTAAGCAAAAAAAATCTCAATTTGGATCCCCAGGTCTGAGGTAAAGATTCAATGATGGCATAAATCTATTATCCAACACTGGGAAAGCAGAGTTAAGTGTGTCCCTGAAGCACACTGGATAGCTAGTCTAATTGAATTTCTGAGTTTCCCAAGCAAAGTGAGAGGCTCTGCCTCTACAATGTAAGATTATGACAAAGGAAGACACCTAACATTGACATCCATCGTCCATGTGTACACACATACACACATGCACCTGCACATATGTGTACACATATGAAAAAAATGTATATCACACAAATACACAGTTCAATAGATTTAGCAATTGGGAGATTATTGATAATGCTTTTAGGAAACTGAAATGATATGTTACGGATTGGAGAAGTATAGGCAATTCTCATACACATGCCATTTATTTTAATTAAAATAAACTTGGTAATAATACCAAGAGCAACCTGACTAGAAGAGCAGCCAGGACAGTGCATCATAGCATTATAGCATCAGAATATAACAAATACATAAATGCTGCCATAAAAATTACTCTCTTTATCTACTGTCCAAACAGTCACATAAAGACATTGTTGTTAACCTCTTGGGCTTCCCTGGACTACATAATTGATAACAAAATTGATCATCTTCAGTCCAATTGACATTAATCAACATATCATCTCCAACTTCAGCCTGTTTTTATGGTCCCTATTTGTTCATATTTATTTATTTTTTTTCACGATTCATTGGTCTCTGGTCACTACAATTTGTCTGTTTGGGGTGTTTTATGTTATAATACACAAGATAGGAAATCCAGATATTGGTTTTACATTGAGCAATACAAACAATTCAGCATGTCCTGCTCTGTTCCATGAGAGAAATTTCATAGCAATCTGTCACTGCTAAATAGTCCCACTTGACCCAGTTTCTACTAAACCTAGGTCATAAAACAAGCAAATATTGGTATGTACAATTATTATTCTAGTTGCATTTACAATATGATTTATGCCCAAATATCATTTCATTTTAAAGCATACCATTTTTTCCTAACTTATTTCTTTCTGTCTTTCCTCCTTTTGCTCTTCACTCCACGCCCACTTTTAACAACTACTGGCAATTTGGTGGCAAATTTTGCATATTACACAAGCTGTCATTTGAATATGTTCTTTTGTCACCTCCCTTTCTTACTGTGTTTAGAGTCAGCAAAGAACATGGAAGACAAATACGTTTGCACTTATTTTTTTTGTCATCAAAACTACGAACCATTGTTTGATAAGATAGCTTTTTGCCCCCTCAAAAATCCTAAGAAATGACTGATTCTATATGTACTCAATTCCCTAAGTCTTACGTTCCTATTCCCATCACTATTCACACCACTATTCTATGAATATCTGTGAGTCACATAAAGAACTCTAAGAATAGAGTTTTGCAAAATAATACTGTGTGGTTTCACATTTAACAATAATGGTATTCATGATTATGAAAGTTTTGCTTTCATTTCAACTTTTAATTAGTCTTTATAATAATAATTAATATTATTCCTACTTCATACACTACAATCATTTGCTTTAGAGAAATATTTTTAAAAATGGGTAATTAGTATTCAGACTGCTAATGAAAATATGAAAGTATTGAAGTTACAAATAGATATAATGGTAATCACTGACTTTCTTTCATTTGATTCATATTTATCAGCTTCCCCACAGTAAGCAAATTCTCTAGAGTAAACAAGTTAAAATTGGTATGCCAAAATACTTTGAGGGAGAGAGGTAGAAGAAACTTAATCTGTGTTCAAGTGGCATACAATATTGTCTGTCAGAAGAAAACTTGTGATCATTATCTATAGTAATTGAATTTGAAATTATCTCACAAGTTGGTAGCACTATGCTAGATGTTATTTGTAAAAACATGTTTGCTTCCTTTGCTCTGTTTTAAGGTATATATTGTTTGCATCATTTAGGATACAGGACAAGTTTCACAAAATCAAGTTGGTGACAGGAAGTTGGCATGAGAAGTGTCAGAAACTACTGGGCTGAGGCTGGGTGTACACTAATTTCTGCTTTCTTCTCTAAGTCTCTCGGTGGTGGTCCAAATCGAAATCAGATCACACCATAGAAGACTGATTGTGTATGCTCTGTGCTAGTTCCAATCTACTTCCATTATTTTATGTGCCAACAAGTGGATTGAAGAAATACATATGTTTACAAAATGAGAAAGATTAGCAGAATGATGTGGTTGGTGAATGGAATTTCAAGCTGACACAAATCTTTAAGACCACATGACCAACAATCACCTAGCCACATTAGCACTTCTCCTTTTAATACAGCTACAAACATCTTTAGCAGCTCTGTGCTCACTATTTGCTTGAACCCTATTGCATTATCAGAGAGCTGGAGATGAAAAAAACAAACCCAACCAAACCAAAACCAAAAAACAACAAACAAAACAAAACAGGAAAGACAAATTTTCAGGGGCAAGGATGGAAACATTTTCTTTTGTAAAGGGGAAGATTGTTAAGTCTTTCTCTACTTGGCTCAAATCAAAAAGAAAATACACATACCCACACTCCAAACAATCTTTTAAGTGAAAGGTCAGCTTTTCTCAAAAGTCTGAATTCTACCTGAATCAGAGCAGCTTCAAACAGTATACAGGCAGTCTTCAGAGATTTGGATACAGTTGCAAGGCTATTAAAAAATGCTATGGGCTTTAGATTTTGACAGAGTACAAAGGCTGATTCTTTTATTTGAAAGTAAAATTTTCAAAGGAAAAAGAAGGATAGTTAGAAAGTAAACAACTTCACTGGTTTTACTGAAAAAAGTTGCCTATATTTAAGAAAACAAAATGTCTGTGATATTACAAAATACTATTTTAAATGGAACAAAACTAGATAGCTACAATAAAGCGTAGGACAATTAAAATAGTATTACTGAAAGTAATATCTTATCGCAATGTGTTTGAACACCAGTTAGTTGGAAGAGATGACCAAACAGTTCCTTTGATATGAACTATATTCAGCAGAAGAATTAGAATTTGATTAAAGCTTGACAAAAAGTCACTGAGCAATTCTGGCTTTATCCCTCATCAGAGAATTGAAAGTAAAAAAATATGGGAGAAAATCTGTGCACCTAAAGAAGGGGGAGTGACAGTTTTCAACAATTTCTACTCCTTCAACTTGTACAGAAAAGTAGAATATTATATTTCAAAATAACTCTAATTATTACAGTCTCTTGGGATTAAGGGCACATTTTTAATGCTATGCCTCTGTGTAATACTAATAAATGATAGGGCTCTACATGGTCTGATATATGAATACGCTGCATTTATTGGAGTGAAGTTATAGAAGATGCAGATTATCCCAGAAGACCTACCAGCTCTCTACACAGAAATATGATATATGTATATTCCATATCTTCAAGGTCCCTCACCTTCTAATAATCTTCCCTGCCCCCTTCCATCCAAGTCCTATTTCCATAATGCTGTGTCCCTCTAGCACACAGACTTGCCCTGTGAGAATGAAGTACCTCTGATAGATAACCTCACAGGTAGAGGTGACTCTAGAATGACTAATGTTCCACAAAATACATTCTCACGTTCCCACTTCAGAGGAAGTTTCCACTCTTCAAAGTCCCTCATTCACTTTCTCTGCTTCTTCCAAGAAATGTCATAGAACATCTCTTACTGCATTTTGAGACCCAAACATTCCTAGCACATTCCTTTTACCTGCTTAAAAGTATTTCTTACACAAGAATTACTTCTTCTGGGTCTTCATTTGCTCCATGCCTATGTATGAAAAAAAAATATGCACTGTACTTTGTTTTATTGCTGAAGGAATTCCTACAGTCTTTAGGTTACCTGTCCACTTCAGTGTGGCCTCTTATACTATAAATGCTAATGTAAAGCGCATGTCAGGCCTCTCTTCCAGCAGTGTGATTCAGTTCCTGTTCCCCATTTGTGCAGAGGATTGTTAGCTGTGAGTCTACCCCTAAATAAATAATCCTTTATTATACTCAGTTCTGAGCTAGTGTGGGATTTCTTTTTAGTATCCTTCTTCATCTGGTACCCAATACTCAATTCTGAGCCACTGTGGGATTTTATTTTTAGAGTCCTTCTTCATCTTATATGTGAAAAATTTTAAAATTCTTTTAGAGAATTTCATATATATGATCATCACCACTTCACTTCCTCCTATGTCCCCTCCCACATTCACCTCTCAAATTCATAAGCCCATACACTTTTCTTCTACTACATACCTCCTTCCCACTCTTTCTCCTTCCCTCCCTCCCTCCTTCCCTTTTCCCAAGCATATCTTGCTTGCTGTGTGTCTGACTTCCTTTGTGTCTGGGTGACGACTGCAGACTGGCTATTTCCTCTTCCTTGAATTCTCATTGCCCATCCTTTACTTCATGCCTGGTCGCCCCACCTCTACTTCATGCCTGGCTACTAGCCAATCAGCATTTATTTAAAATACAAGTGACAGGGTACATTGTCCCACAGCATCTCTCCTTCAGCGGTTGTCAATTGCCTATATAGCCTCAACTATGAGAGGGGCTTTGTCCACTCTTCCTCTAGCCATCCTGGAATGTTGAGTGCTATGATTTTGTGCAGGCAGCTGCAGCTTTAAAAAGTTCATGGTTGCATCATCACTGTCATGTCCAGAACTACTTAGCATTATGAAAAATTTCCAAAAGACTCATGCCCTAACATAACAAAAATGAAATCAGCACTGCAGGAAGAATGTGTATCAAAACAATACAAGAATTTTACTTCACAGGTCAAAGTCGTGAAGGTATTATCTGCTTTAAAGTATGGGGCAGACTATATCATGTTCCCCCTTCTTATAAATATTTACAATTGCAGAAAGCCCTTGGGCTACACAAATGAAAACACAGAGCCTGCTGGAAATTGGGGAGACCCACTTCCGGAGTACTAGAGTGATATCACACCCTTAATGAGGGTTTAGACCATTTCTTGGTACCCAGTGTGCTTGAATGGAGAAGCATCAGCTGAACAGCCAGACTCAACCCTTATATTAGCAAAGTTGCTTTGAATACTCCACAGATGCCTTGAGGAAGCCCCATGTCACTGATGACTATCAAAGCACTCTATGTCTCCGTATAGCTCAGACATAATTATTTCAAATAGCTGTGTCATAGCTGTTTGCCATCCCAAATTTTGGTTGAACTCTAGCAGCTATTTTCACCCAGGTCAGATGGGGGAACACTTTCTCTAGTGGCCCAGAAAAAAAAGGGCCATGATTGGTGTAACAAGTAATTCTCTTTCATAAATTACTCCCATGACTGGTGCAAATAATCTTGCCATACTCTGCTTATGGCTGTATAAGCTGCTGTTCAGCCCACTGTGTGAGCCTAAAGGAAAACAGTCTCTTTTGTCGCATTCTAGCATTTCAACATTGTACCCATAAAAAAGGTTTATTTCAACTTGGCTTTTCTTGCTAACATTTGATCTTTATCATAGATAGAGTGGGCTGAGCTCATAACACAAAGGGAAATGGTAGAAGTGGCAGTGGAGTGACAGTAACAGCAAAGGCAGCAGCAGTGACAGAGGTGGCAAAAGGACAGATGAAGGGTTCCAGAGAGGAGAAACTGTGAGCACCCAGTTGATGAAAATGTTTCAGGGTTCCAAGTCTTAGAAATCAAGGATCTCAGGTATATTAGCCTCAAATTTCTAACACAAGTCAGTCTCAAAAGGCAAGAATATCATCATCCTACACCCAAGAATTTAAGACTAGCCGACTGAGAGTCGCACCACTACTTGGAGCAGAACGAGGGTTCCTGCACGTGAGGCCTATTTGGAAGTTGTAACATAAGCAGGGAATACTTGATGAGGGTGCTTCTGACTGCAAGTGTTGCTCACTTCTGCTGGAAGCTAAGGAGTACAATACCAGTCAATTTTCCAGTCACTGATAATAAGAGATCAGAACAAAAAGAGTCAGACCCAAGTAACCAGAATCATTAGTCTTTGTTATCAAAAGCCCAGAGCAATCGGCTCCTAGATCTCAAAGCTTGTAGCTTTCAGTCTTCAGGTCATCTAGACCAACCACAAGGTCTCAGGCACTCAAAGGCCCAAGATTACCACTAGAAGACCTTCTCATATACTCATAATTTGTACACGTGCAGAACGAAAGGGCCCAATCTAGATGATTCTTTACAGCCATGTGCCTATGAAAAAATTCACAGGAACATGAAAACAAAGAAATATTGGTGGTTCAGCATTTGTTCATACAATTCTCACCACAGTATGCCACTTGAATCACCATTTTCTAGAATTTAACTGCAACTGAGTTCAAGAAGTTAGACTCAGAGAAGAACATGTGATCAAGCCACACAAACTATGTAACTCACATGAAAATGCCTGAGAAGTTCTTTTAAGCTCTAGGTTTAAATACACATTGATTTTTGTAAATGCATCAGTCCAATATAGTAAGAAAGTAACATAGTTCCTATCATTTTATCTCCTACTGTCATTTAACTCCTTACAGCTCTAAACCCTTAGTCCATTACCCAATTCACTAAGAATTTCCCAGCTAAACACATGCAGTACTCTATCTGCGTTTGTAGTACTTATTCTATCTACCTTCATCATTTGTTTTGTTTTATTTTTATGACAGTGTACCATTTCAGACTAGACTAGCCTGGAGCTCACTCTATACCCAAGAACTGGGCCACCAAACCCAACGTTTCTAAGAGTAGACTGTTGAATAAAGTCAACCTCTGCTTTATCTCTGAGCACAGCTTCTTGCTGCTCTGATAGATGAATTACAAACTGGGAATGGTGTTTATGCAGTTAAGCCACAAGTATATAAAATTTGATTCTCCTTTGTTTCTTTTTTACAAAATTCTAACAATTACAACTGATAAGTAAATAGCAGTTATCTAACAATTCTGAACCACCTTAATTCTGAATACAAGTCAGGACAAGCAACTTACCAATGAAACTGCTGTACCCATACAAAAGCTGCAGAAACTAAAAGGTCAACCCTGTCTTTCTGCTTTCTAATTTTCGAAATATCTACAATGACTATTGTTGTGAGAAGCACAAAAGACTCCCAACTGGAAATTAAATGAATCATCACAATATGTAACTCCTTCAGGTACTCTCGGTGGCTTTAAAAACCACTATTGGCATGGAATGTGTAAGCAATAAGAAAAGTGACTTGATAACAAGAATCCTGTGAAGTATGTCTGCTTCCATGGTATGTGACCTAAGAGAAAAATACAAGACCAAGCTTTTCTTTCTACACAAGCCCAAGGGCTGAAGTTGTAAAGTCTCCCAGGAGAGGAGACTCATCACTTACCTCATTCACACTGATGTCAAAATGACTAATATTTTGTTCTGAAATCAAATTCTTGTAAGGAAAGAGAAAATCTCAAGGACTGGATTTACTTCAGGCTTCTTATTTTCCAGCCTTGCCAAGAAGATGAGAAATCTCTTCCTTTCCATTTCCAGATTAGCCAGAATCAATGGTACCTACTTTATCAGGAGTTTCCTGAAAATTCCAGACCTGAGCTGTAGATGTTGCTCAGATTTTTTACTTTAATCCCTATCCTTTGTCTGGGTTTAACTTCTGTGGTTTAATGCCCAAGTTCTCTGTTTTTGTTTTTAGGCATGAAGAATTTTTTTCTTTCTTTCAGGCTTTAATTTGTTAACTGCATTTTCAACATCTCTATGTGAGTATTACTGATAAAGGCAATCACCTGTTGGCCTGGTGTTAACCTAAGTGGTCTCTTCTTGAATTAGGCCCCTCACAACTTGATTTGATTAGCACATCTTTGTGACGACCACCAACCCCACCACCCCAACCTCCACACTTCTCCATTTTGCCTCAGGAATTCAACAAAAGCCTGACACTTTCACTCTCCTTGAATAACAATAGGCTCATTGTAGTACAGACAGCTAATATGAATCTGAGTACTTCTTACCTTACTTTAAAAGGAGAGATGATGTTGAGGACCAGAAGGAGCTTGAAAGCACCCCAGGCAGTACCTAGGCACGCTACCCTGGAGGCGGTCTAGCTTCCAGATACTAGCAAGCCCTTCCCTAGTTTCCTGCTATTAGGCAAGTTCTTTTACTTACTTGATCTGTTTCTTCTTCTTTTTTTTTTTTTTTTTTTTTAGTTAAAAATATAGCATGGATTTATCCAGGATGAAACATTAAAACAGTGATGCATATAACTCAATATAACATGAACAAGATGATACATTTTTATCACATTATTTTATTCATTGGCCTGGTCTATTTCTCCTCAAAAATGCCCCATTGAAAACAGGGCATTAAACAAATGTTCTTACAGAAGTGTAAGTACTTGAGGAGTAGCTGTTCTTAGCTGCAGAACCATCTCTCCAGAACTCAGTTCCAGAAGATTTCCTCTTCA
>PVIU01034624.1:0-11147 GCA_004026605.1 Ondatra zibethicus | reverse complement strand
GGTTGTTGACCCATTGTCCCTGGCCCATCAACATATCTGCCGTCCAGGCACCATTGCCCTGAGCGGCATTGGTCCTTGCTTGCGCTATGGCCAAGTCTTGGTATATAGATTTGAAATCTAGGTATTGCCCCATGCTTAGGCAAGCCTTGCTCGTGCTCATCCAGTCGGCAGGGGTCAGTACCGACTGTGCGAGTCTTTCCAACAACCCTAATGTAAAACTGGCAGTGGTCCCATACGTTCTAGTGGCTTCTGCCAAGTCTCTTAATTGTTTATAGGGGACTGGCTCATGAAATCGATTGCCTGTATTTGGATCCTGAAAGACTGGGAATGCTGTCGCTAATTGTCTCCATGTGCTATTTTTTATAAAGGAGACTGTCGACCTCGGCTGTCCTAATTTTGGGGGCTTAACTCCTCTGTTTAGCGCGGTTAATGACCTATCACGCACGTGTTGATATAAAGTCATAGGTGGCGCGTACGGTGGGGGGGCGGTGACGTCCAGATCGTACCTTTCCCGCTCGTACTGTGCCGCCTCTTCTTCTAGGTCCTCCTTATCCTCATCATCTAAAAGATCTTCCTCTCCTGTTATAGGTTCTTCCTCTTCTGAGCTCTCTCCTATTTCTAAATTGGCAAACTCGTCCAGCAGAGGATAAAGGTTTCTTGCTGGCTTTTGCTTTTCCGCTCCTGCAGAAGCGTTTTCCAGGCCTTCATAACTAGCCTTCCTGGAGCTCTTGTCGCTCCTCTTACGTTCTCCTCTGCTTGATTGGCTCTCTGACTCTGACATGCTTTCCTGATAGGCGGTCAGCACTCTCCGTCCCTCCCTTATGGATTCAACATATTTCCCTTCCTTTAGACATGATCTAATTAGGCGCCATAGAGGTCGAGTGACTTTCCTGAGCCCCCTTTCCTCATCTATTCTGGCCAGATCCTTTCCCAGCTTTTCCCAAGAGGGGATATTTATGTCCCCTGTTTGCCCAAACCATGGCGCCACTACACTTACATCTTCCAGGAACTTCCTAATAGTTCCCTCAGAGATCTTTAAATCTCTCTCTTTCAACAAGCATTGTATAGGCTTCGCAAAATCCAAAGGGCCAGCAGAGTGGCTGTTTCCCATGATGCTGGTACAGGAACCAACCTATCTATGCTGGGAATCGTATTCCTGACCGCGAGCGCGAAGGGCCGATTTACTTACTCACCCCCGCCAAGAGCATGCCCTTACTTGGGAGAACTCACCAGTACCGCCGCCTTCACGCAACTGAGTTCTGAATCCTCTTGCTCACGCAAGGTTCCATGTTTGATGCCTGGATGGTAGGTTCCTGGGTTTCGGCACCACGTTGTCGCGCCCTGTCTGCCAGCAGAAAGGACGCGGACACCAGGATTCTTCTCGATCATGCTTTATTAAGGCGCTTTCTTACAGCTGAAGACAGGAGACCCAGCTCACCGAGACCGGCGAGCTTATATAGTAAAATTCTCTCGCCTCTGAGGTGTCATTCAACAATTGGTCAGCTCATGGCTCCAGATTGACAGGTCGTCAGGAATAGGCTAGATCTGACATCGCCTGTTCGGGAGAGGCGCATGCGCAAAGCACGGAACGGCGGCCACCTCTGCGTGTGGTCGCCAACAACAATGTTGCAGCCCGCAACATCTATCCAAGACCTTCTGGCTTTCATGGTTTCCATAGAGAAGTCAGGTGTAATTCTGATAGGTTTACCATTATATGTTACTTGACCCTTTTCCTTTGCAGCTCATACTATTCTTTCTTTATTCTGTATGTTTTGTGCTTTGATTATTATATGGCGAGAGGATTTTTTTTTTTTTTGGTCCAGTCTATCCGGTGTTCTGTATGCTTCTTGTACCTTCATAGGCATATCCATCTTTAGGTTGGGAAAGTTTTCTTCTATAATTTTGTTGAATATATTTTCTGGGCCTTTGAGCTGTACTTCTTCTCCTTCTTCTACCCATATTATTCTTAGGTTTGGTCTTTTTATTATGTCCCAGATTTCCTGGATGTTTTGTGATGAGAATTTGTTGGGTTTGTTGTTTTCTTTGATCAATGAGTTTATTTTCTCTATCATATCTTCAGCATCTGAGATTCTTTCTTTCATCTCTTGTATTCTGTTGGTTATACTTGTCTCTGTAGTTCCTGCTCGTTTACCCAGATTTTCCATCTCCAGCCTTCCCTTGGTTTCTGTTTTCTTCATTGCCTCCATTTCAGTTTTCAAGTCTTGAACTGTTTCCATTACCTGTTTGATTGCTTTTTCTTGGATTTCTAGGGTATCTTTGAGGGATTTATTCATTTCTCCTAACTTTTTGGTAGTCTTCTCCATTTCTTTAAAGGAGTTTTTCAAATCCTCTTTAATGGTCTCTATCACTTTCATAATGTTACATTTAAAGTTGATTTCTTCTACTTCTTCTGGATTAGGATGTTCAGGTCTTCCTGTTGTATATTCGCTGGATCCTGGTGTTATCATGTCACTTTTCAGGTTCCTGGAGGAGTTCTTGCATTGGGGCCTGCCCATCCCTTCCTTTGATTGCAGTCAGGGGAGTCTTGCGGCTTGGTCCGAATTTTGTTGTGGCTGTGTCCTTGGGGATTTTTCTTGTTCTGCCCTCTCTTGGGTCCCCTCAACACTGGAGTTTGCTCTCAGATACCCTCCTCCCTGATGTAGGCTGTGGTGGTGGATCTAAGGACCCCCTCCGGATGGATCTGCTGGTGCTGGATCAGGGCCACTCGTGGCCTAGGACCTCACAGACAAGAGGGTGGCGGGCTTGGTATATGCCGACTCTGTGGAACCAAGAGACCCCTGCAGCCTCGCACTCACCACTTTGTCCCCAGAGCCTCAGCCCTGAGGCAGGCTGAGTTGGGAGATCCTGGGAACCTGCAGATGGAAAGGGTTGCTTGGGGGCAAGCTGGGGTGGGATAAGTAAGAAAGGCAGTAGCCAGGGACAAGCCCAGCTGAGTGGCCAGAAAGGTTAGGGGATTGGAGTGCACCTGTGCTCCCTTTCTGGGGCATCTGGGTGCCCGGGCGGGGGGGGCACACTTACCCCTCTGCTGGATCTGCTGGAACTGAATCAGGGCCACTTGTTGGCCAAGTACCTTGCAGACAAAGGGAAGAAGGCTCCATGGAACAAAAAAATCCCTGCAGCCTCGCACTCACCACTTTGTCCCCAGAGCCTCAGCCCTGAAGCAGGCTGAGTTGGAAGATCCTGGGACCCCACAGATGGAAAGGGTTGCTTGGGGCCAAGCTGGGGTGGAAAAAGTAAGAAAGGCAGTAGCCAGGGACAAGCCCAGCTGAGTGGCCAGAAAAGTTAGGGGATTGGAGTGCACCTGTGCTCCCTTTCTGGGGCGTCTGGGTGGCCGGGGGGGCACTTACCCCTCTGCTGGATCTGAATCAGGGCCACTTGTTGGCCAAGGACCTCGCAGACTTAAAAATTAATTTTGATCCAAGGTCTCTCTATGTAGCTTTGTCTGCCCTGGAACATTCTTTGTAGACCATGTTTGCCTGGAACTAACAGTCATCCTCTGGGCTCTACATCTCAAACATTGGAACTATAGGAGTAAGTCAATTTGCTAATCTTATTTAAATATGATTTGCATAAAGGACACCGAACTCAGTAAAGATAGGCAGTCCACTTAGCAGGAGAAATAGCTGTTAAGGCAGAATCCAAACATCATCTAGCACAAACTACAAGCAAAACTTTGCATGTAAGTAAAAAGCACATCTCTTTCATGTGTTCTCTTTGGCTGGATTTAAAGATCATGGTTAGTCCTCCTCATTCCTTAGTCTATTTGGACTTGGCATTACAATGGTAGATGAGTCATCTGCAAAAAGTTTACAAGAAGATAAATTAGAATTGTTCAGTTTAGACACATACCAAAAATGTCTAGGCAGGATAGAAGAGTACTTGCTTGAGTTCCTATCCTGCCTCTTGGTATTCACTCCAGTGACCTTACACACCTGATGTACCCCTTTCCTTTTCCGTCCTATGAAAGAATTACAGAGTACCTGCCCTCTGCATTGTCTGAACAGTTACAGAAACTCAAAATTGGTGTGGGATAATGCTCTTGTACCCTATAAAGATTTGTCACTCATATTGGTTTAATAAAATGCTGATTGCTGGCCAGTAGCTAGGCAGGAAGTATAGGCTGGGAGACTATACTAGGAGAATTCTGGGAAGAGGAAAAGCTTAGTTTGTAGTCACCAGCCAGATGCAGAGAAAGCAAGATGAAAATGCTGTACTGAGAAAAGCTACCAAGCCACGTGGCTAAACATAGATAAGAATTATGGGTTAATTTAAGATGTAAGAGATAGCTAAAAATATGTCTGAGCCATTGACCAAACATATTGTAATTAATATAGTTTCTGTGTGACTATTTGTGTCTGAGCAGCTGGGAAGAAAAGAATTTTACAAAATATGTAAAGCATAAGATGAATGACTTATAAATATTAGTAATACTGGGGTGATTAAGAAATCATTTTAGTTCAGAGATGGTGGTGCATGCCTTTAATTCCAGCACTTGGGAAGCAGAGGCAGGCAGATCTCTGTGAGTTCAAGGCCAGCCTGATCTACAGATAGAGTTCCAGGGAAGCCAGGACTGTTACACAGAGAAACCCTTGAAAAACAAACAAAATAAGGAGTCGTTTTTAAGGATATGCTATACTTTGAAGAGACAGTAGTCAGGTAGCCTTAGCCTTAGTCAGCACAGAGGAAATGATCAGTTTTGGCAAAAGCATAAATATGGAGGTGGCTAAGATGGAAGCCTCCCCGTCAATAAAATGAGCTAGAGAAGAAGATAGCAGAGCAACTAGATTCTAGTGTTCAGGTGATGTAAAGTTTCCTTTATAGATGGTCTAGGGCATAATTCTGAAATAGAAGCCTTGATTTTGCCTCCCTCCCTCACAAGCTCTTCTGATCTTTCAGTGGCAAAATTGAATAACTGCTTTTCTTTGCCTGGTTGCCCAGTAACCTCCACTTCAGCACTTCTTTCCAATCCACACTATGTCCCTTCTCCTCCTCTAGCTGATAGCAGTAACTTGCTTCTATTAACTTGGGCTCTTTTCTACAACTATCAATACATAACTCATTGTTAAATTTAAAGCATTTAGTTTTGCTTAAAAGTGCTATACAATGCTTTGATTCCAAGAAAAGGGCTCTGCACTGAATTAGATCCCAAAGCTACTTAATATTCGTCAGATTGCCTAAGAAAGAAGCTAGAAGAGCTGAGAATATGGCTCAGTTTAGTAAAGTACTTGCTATAGAAACATGAGGATGTGATTCAGATCTCCAGTGTCTGTGTAAAAATGGTGGTTTGGTGATGTATTTCTGTAATCTCAGTACTGGCCAGCAAACTTAGTTCACTACTTAGTGAACTCCACATCAAGTGAGAGACTTGTTTCAAAATACAAGGTGAAATTATTCTTGTCTTACCTCTACGTATGTTTTGTCTCTCACTCACATGTATGCACATACACATGGTTGGGGGGCAGCACCAAGTGACTTAGTTACTTTTCTATTGCTGTGATATGATACCATGATCAATTAATGAAAGAAAGTGTTTAATTTGGGCTTGTAGTTTTAGAATTTTAGAGTCCATGATTGTGAAGTAAAAGCATGGTTGTAGGAATAGCTCAGAGCCCACATCTTCCTCTACTATAATCATGAGACAAAGAGCGATACGTACTGGAATGGTTTGAGTCTTTTGAAACCTCAAAGCCACTTCAGTGACACACCTTCCCCAACATGGCCACACTTCCTAATCCTTTCCAAACAGTTCCACCTATCGGTGACCAAGAATTCAAATATGTGAGCCTATGGGGGCATTCTCATTCAAACCACCATACTAAGTAGAAATTTATGCCTAAGTAGCCATAGATCTGGAACTTGGTTACTCATCTTGTAGATATGGTGGTAGTTTGTTTGTTTGTTTGCTTTGTTTTTTTTATTTTCATGTTTTTGTTATTTTGAGACAGAGTTTCATTGTAGCCTTGGCTGTTCTAAAACTCACTATGTACATGAGACTGGCCTCAAACTTATAGGAATCACCTGCCTCTGCTTTCCAAGTGCTGGGATTAAAGGCTTGGGCCACTACAACCTGCATTGATATGGTGGTTTTAATGGGCTCAAATGTTTGAATACTTGGTCCTAAGTTGGTGATGCTATTGGGTTTGGTTTAAGGGGTGTGGCCTTGTTCAAAAATAGTATGTCACTGGGGGTGGGATTGGAGGTTTCAAAGTTTCACACCACTCCCAGTGCATTCTCTATACCTCGTACTTGCTATTTGAGATGTGAGCTCTCACCTTGTTCCTTCATCCACCACAACGACCTGCTGCTATGCCTCCCTACCATGACAGTGGTAGATTCATCCTTCCAGGACTGCAAGCACAAATCCATTCTTCTTTCTGTAAGTTGCCTTGACCATGCCATTTTATTAGGGCAAAAGAAAGGTAACTAATACAGTAGATCTCAATGATGTTGCTGAGCATCACATGGTACCATACTGGGAATGCACAACCTCAGCAGCCCTTCCCTTCTTTGATGAAAGCAGGATATGGTTTTAACAGGCCCTCTGGGAAAAAAACAGGCCCTATGAATAGCTGTACAAGTTTAAGAAGCCTGTTACTCATTTGGAAAAGGGTGGGAAGTTGACTGTAGAGCTCATCTTTTGACTGGATGCAGGGCCTTGATTTTATACTGATAAGATTTCATTCTTTGCTTTATCTGCCTTTTGTCACTGGGAGACAAAGCAAGAATTTATTAAGAGCAGAAGGAAAAAATAGTTATGAGCAATGCTTATAACTCTATGAACAGGCAGGAGAAGACAGCTTCTGCCGCAGCAGCTCAAAGGCTGGATAGATGACAACTGATTATTTCTCCTCGATCTTGATGAGAACTAGGATTAGATTCAGCAGTCATTGCCAGTGATCAAAGACTCCCTTGGGCCCTGGGATGAAAGGGAGCCAGGGATGACAGACACAGGGCAAAGCTCAGGACTTGGCAGAGTAGCTCCTAGGAAGAGCTAAACCTTTAAGTCAAGCTTGAGCTACAGAGCTGGAGTGAGGCACACTGCTTAGCACTGGGTTGAGGAATTCACAAAGAAAAGGCCAAAGTCAAGAAGAGCTTTCTAAAGGTTAGTAAAAGTTCAAAGCAATGATCAGAAAACTGAAGGGTCCTGAGACTTTCAGAGATGGAAACAAAAGGGCATCAACCCCAGAACCATCCTGCTGATGAGAATGGCTCATTTCTCATTCAGTGATGTGGTTTGGGTGGGCGCTTTGCATGTGATTCACTGGAAATCTGAAGCAATTTTGAAATGACTCCCAAGCTGGCATTGGGAGAGATGTCTATCTACCCAGAAGTTCTTGCCTCAGACCATAGCTTAAAGAATCTGGAGTGAGAAGGGTTAATGGAAGAGTGCCCTGGCTTCCCTGCTATAGTAGGGTCAGGGGACCAGATGCACAGTTTCAGGACTTGGAGCTGATTAGGGGCGGTGAGAAAACAAAGAAATAATACACAGACACATGAACACCGAAATGCTGCGGTCAGGCAGGATGGGTCTCTCTGATAGAGAAACCGCAGCATCCTGGAAGCTCAGCATGTTTATTAAATAGAGTTGAACAGAGAAGCAGGGTTATTGCATACAGCTGAACAAGGATGCAGGACTATTGCACGGGGATAAACAAGCAGGCAGGTTTTATGGTATACAGCTGGACCAGCCTCTGTTGGGGAGCAGTCTTCAGGCTGTAAACATAGGGATGGGGAGAAAGTTATTGTGGATATTTTCTGCATGCACTATTAATGCCCACTCATGGATCAGGCAAAAGCTTTGCAATTTCCCCATGGCTTTGAGGCTTTGGAGTCCTCGACATGGCCATGCCCATGTTAACAGCACACATTTTCTCAGGACTTTACTCATTCAGGGTTCCTGCACTCCCGATACGATTTCCAGACAGTTGAGAAGGTCTAACTTCTTGCCAGGATTGTTGGCAAGAGTTAAAACACATATAAAACTTAGTATAATAACTCCAAACACACATCAGGGACTTGATGAGATGCAACTAAATAAGTAAGAAGAAAAACGAATCATTCTTGCCGCCTGATTCCTCACTTTCTGTATGATGGCCTCATTGTGGAAATTGCACTATTCTGTTTGCATTCATTATATGAAGATCCTCACTCCATTTCTAGTGGGTGACAAATGAGGATGGACATCTTTCTTTGTTAAGCACATTATTAATGGAGAGAACCCTCTCTAGAAGCTGCACACACAGCTTCGCTCTAGAACAGTTCTTCTCCTGTCCCCTTTCATGTTAGTGGGCAGATCCTATGCCACCAAGAAGCACAGCTTCCTTCATTGTGGTCCTGGAAATCAAGGTCTGCAAAGTGAGAGCAAACATCTCAACTAAAATCAAAGAGCTGTTATTTATTTGGTGAATTCCATATAAGGCCAACTGCTATTGAAGTTAATGGGTAGGGACAGGTTAGTAGTCAGCCTGGTCCAGACAAAATGTCAACATTTTAACCAGGCTTTCCAGAGAAAGACCACTGTTACAAGCTGTGATTCAGATAGTAGGATTATTTGATGCTATGGTAGGTCCATGGGAGAGAAGTTTGTGGCAGTCCAGTCCTGCTCTGGAAGAGGCCCTCTTTTACCTAGCCATTCCTTCACTTTCCTACTACAGAGTGGGATAAGGGGATTTAATTCACCTGGAATTTTTGTGATATAAGAGAGGCGTCGGAATAATCTGTAGCTTAACTCTGTCTGCCTCTCTCTCTCTCTCTCTCTCTCTCTCTCTCTCTCTCTCTCTCTCTCTCACACACACACACACACACACACACACAAGTTAAAGACAAATTTCTTATGAAAGAATGAGAAGGCGCCACAGCCCTTTTGAGAGCGAATGCTACAATAGATAAAAGTGTTTTCACTAAAAGCTTTTTCTTTTTCTTTTTTAAGTCATGCAGCTTTGATGTGCTGGTACTATCTTCTTTTGTCCAAAAAAACCCTTTTAAAATACAGCATTCTTGACTGCACATCTATTTTTCAGGTAACCTGTGAGCTTTGGGCAAGAGATTGATTTTTATTTAAATGGAAAGGAAAGACTCCATTTTCCTGCGGGGACATTCATCTGGTTGGGCCAATGACCATGATGCTGTCAACTGCCAAATGAATGGGAAGCCATGGTTTTAATAACACATTAGTTGATCACTTATAATGACATTCTACAGATCACACAGTTTTATAACTAATAAACCCACTCTTATTTAGGTTATTGCTTTACAGAGAATTAATGCCTTACAATTTCCTGATGACTGCTCAATTGAAGAGATGACCCTTGCTCAGAATGGTCGTGATTCAGAGGTCTTCATTAGATTTGATCCTCCATCCTTTCCTGTCACGACTCATCAGCTTTGATGCAACCAGTTATGTGATCAGTTTCACTTTTTGCACTTTGTTTGAAAAAATTGCATTAGATGTTTAATTTAATCCACCCTTGTACGAGATAATATTTATTGTACAAAGGCTTTACTCTTGTGAGAAACAGAACAAAGAGTATGAAGTTTGCTTTATGGAAATGTTGGCAAAGGAGTGTTTTGTTTTGTTTGGTTTTGTTTTTCTTGTGTACAATGAAAAACTTTTCCAAAGGCATTCAGGTCCATACACATTGCTTGCTGCTTCTTATTAAGAAATAATAATTGGAGCTGTTGCAAACAGACTCTGAGCAAATATCTGTATTTGTGTACTTTTGCTGTTTAGAGTGAATCCAATGTGTTTCTGGGTCTTAGAAACAAAACGTACTCAACACTGGTTTGAATGACATCTATCAGGTCACATGTTTTGATTCTTTGCTGCTCCCATGCATAGTTGAAAGGATCTCATGTCACTGAAGCTCCAAACTGGTTGTGTATCCTGAAAAGCCCCAAGGCAGATGTCTTCCCCTGTGAGTCTGAAGGCATTGCCTACTCCTTTTCAAAATCTGAACTGGAGATATGAGAAGAGAACCATAGCCAAGAATATCATAGCATATTTGCTTTGCCGAGATTGAAACTGATAGTGCACTGGTTTGCTTTAAAAAAAAAAGAAACACAAAGCAAAATACATTTGGAAACCAATTGAAAGAATATATGCTCGTTGACTTAGAGGGAAAGAAAAAGAAGTCCTTCTGGTAATTACTGCAGGAGAAGTCTAAACTGAATCACTAAAGTAATGAAATGCTTATTATGAGCACTATAAGTCAGGGCTGCTAAGAAAATGGAATTTTAATGAGTAGTGCTGAGTAGAGAATAAATCACACCACACAAATATAAGATTTTATTTTGAAGCAATTAGGAAATTAGAGGATGGAAGAAAAGAACATCTTTAAGAATTTAATTCACCTTAGGGTCACTATGTTGTGTGCGTGGTTTTTAAGGTGTTCACAACTCAATATATATAGAACTGCAACATTCTATTTTTCCCTCTCCAACCACTGTCCTCAGCAACAACTCTCTCCGCAGCATAGTTCCCTTTTATTCTCATAGTATCCAGCACTGGTTCTCTGTAGTACTAAGGCTTTCTTGGTAATTGTCCTTTTAAAGTAATTATGGTGACATATAAGGCAAATATTCAAGAGATTCAACATAACTGTGAAAATAAAGGTATCATTTGTTCATTCTGTAGTGGACGCACCTTAAAAGTGTTGATGTGTATTCATGTGTATCTATGTGTGTGTGCATGTATATGTGTCTGTGTGTATGTTGTCTGTGTGTGTGCATGTGACTGCGGAGTGTGTGTGTGGCACAGAGAGTGTTTGATCTTGAATGGGAGTTCCAAGAACCTGTGAGTCACTGGGAACAAACACTGAGCCTTCTCTTCAGCCCAGTCAACATGCATTTGTTCCTTGTTGTATCCTTTTTAATGAATGATATTTCTCTGAGGCCTTCTGCTCATCTTCTGGAGTACATTTGCAAAGTGTTCTAGTTTATACACTAAGAAGTTGGACTTGCTCAATCATAGAGTGGGAATATACACAACCTAAGGCCAGATTGTATTAAAAAGTAGCAACTGTTTCTGGAAATCTTCCTTTGTAATGGCCTTAGTTAAATTCCATACATATTTCATTGATAGTTATCATCTCAATTTTTCCTTCCTTCCTTCCTTCCTTCCTTCCTTC
>PVIU01034623.1:0-11149 GCA_004026605.1 Ondatra zibethicus | reverse complement strand
CCATTTGGGATTTCAAAGATCCACTGCAGGAGTTCAAGTGGCATTTACATTAGTGTCTATTTTGACAGTAAGCTGCCAGACTGTGAGACAAACAGAGAGCAGAGCTGGGTGACTTCTTCAGGATTAACACCAAGATGAGAGAGCTCATGTTAGCCACTGTTGATTACTCTAGATGTGAATTCATCCTAGGATCAACCATTGCATGGTACTTACAAGTATCACCCATGTCTTTGCACACTCACCATGGTGCACAGAGTCACCTGGCATAGCGTCCAAATTACACTCAGCATATGCTATATTCCAGTCACATTTCTTCCCAAGTTTGTACAAATAGTGAAGTCCATACAATGAGTGTTAATTATTAGTATTATTTCCCTTATGTCATCCTCAGTCCTGAAAGCTCTTTAAGCAGACACATGTAGTTTAATTATATGACTGTTACAATTTAATTAGGTACTATTATCCCCATTTTACTGACAAGAAAATTGTTTCAGAAATGTAAGCAACTTTTCAAGTAACGAGGGTAAAGCTAAAACTAAAACCTGCTATTTGTGGCAGGGAAACTCACGCTCACTCACCTAGGGAATGGCAGAGTTAGAAAGCAAATCCAGGCCTTAGAGTGTCTACAAAGCTCTACAGTATTGGGAAATAGAAAAAGTCCAAATAAATCCAAAGGAGATGGTGTATATATAGATAGAAGCTGATTCCAAGACAGAATATAAGCAAAACTGCAAGAAAAATAATAATAATAAAAGAACCTGCCCAAATCCCTGAGTTAGTTATGTAATCTCTGTATAATATTTGTGCTGGCTCACAAGGAAAGAAAAGTAGTGTCTCCAAAGGTAGGTGGGGCAGTCTGTCTTTCTTTTCTCTTCTTGTTCCTCCTCCTCCCCGCCCTCTCCTCTTCCTCAATTTTTTCCCATACAGATACCTCCCCACATATTTCCAGGATCTATTTCCAGGCCTTTTATTTTTTTATTGATTTTTATTGAGCTCTACATTTTTCTCTGCTCCCCTCCCTGCCTCTCCCTTCCCCTTCAACTCTCTCCCAAGGTCCCCATGCTCCCAATTTACTAAGGAGATCTTGTCTTTTTCTACTACCCATGTAGATTAGACCTATGTGGTTTCTATATCAGGGTAACTGTAGCCTCTTAAAAAGAGTTTGACAATGTATCTTCTGTTTCTAATGTATGGAATAATTTGAGGAGTACTGGTATTAGTTCTTCTTTGAAAATCTTATAGAATTCAGAGCTGGTTCTGGGCATTTTTTGGTTGGAAGACTTTTGATGACTGTTTCTATTTCTTTAGCTGTTAAAGGTCTGATTAATTTGCTTATATGGTCTTGATTTAATTTTGGTAAGTGATATTTTTCCAGAAAGTTGTCCATTTCCTTTAAGTTTTCCAATTTTGTGGAGTACAGTTTTTCGAAATATGACCTGATGATTCTCTGTATTTCCTCTGTGTCTGTTGTTATGTCCCCCTCTTCATTTCTGATTTTGTTAATTTGGTATTCTTTCTTTGCCTTTTTATTAGTTTGGATAAAGGTTTGTCTATTTTGTTGATTTTCTCGAAGAACCAACTTTCTTGTCTCATCGATTCTTTGCATTGTTTTCTTTGTTTCTATTTTGTTGAATTCAGCTCTCAGTTTGATTATTTCCCCCCATCTAGTTGTCTTGGATGAGTTTGCTTCTTTTTGTTCTAAAGTTTTCAAATGTTCTGTTAATTCACTAGTGTGGGAGTTTTTCAAGCTTCTTTATGTAAACATTTAGTGCTATGAATGTTCCTCTTCATACTGCTTTTATTGTGTCTCATAAATTTCGGTATGTTGTGTGGTCATTTTCATTGAATTTTAGGAAGTCTTTAATTTCTCCCTTTATTTCTTCCCTTACCCATTTATGATTCTGGGGAGCATTGTTTAATTTCCATGTGTTTGTGGGCTTTCTGGAATTAGTATTGCTGTTGACTTCTAGTTGTAAACCATGGTGATCTGATAAGATACATGGGGTTATTCCAATTCTTTTGTATTTGTTAAGGCTTGTTTTGTTACTGAGTATGTGGTTAATTTTTAGGAAGGTTCCATGAGGTGCTGAGAAGAAGTTATATTCTTTTCTGTTTGGATGGAATATTCAATAGATGTCTGTGAAGTCCATTTGAGTCATAACATCTGCTAGTTCTCTTATTTCTCTGTTTATTTTTTGTCTGACTGACCTGTCCAGTGGTGAGAGTAGAGTGTTGAAGTCTCTCACTATTATTGTGTGTAGTTTAATATATGATTTAAGCTTTAGAAGTATTTCTTTTACATCTGAGGGTTCCCTTGTATTTGGGGTATAGATGTTCAGTATTGAGATTTCCTCTTGATGGATTTTTCATGTGACTAATATGAAATGACCTTCTTTTTCTCTTTTGATTGATTTTTAGTTTGAAGTCTAGTTTGTTAGATATTAGGATAGCTACACCTGCTTGTTTTTTAGATCCATTTGATTGGAATATTTTCCCAAGCCTCTGCTCTGAGACAGTGTCTGTCTTTGAGGTTGAGGTTTGTTTCTTGTATGCAGAAGAAGGATGGATTCTGTTTTTGTATCCAATCGGTTAGCCTATGCCTTTTTATAAATGAATTGAGTCCATTTATATTAAGGGATATTAATGACCAGTGATTGCTATCTCCTGTTAGTTTAGTTTTCATTGTTGGTGATATTAATTTGTACATTTTTCCATTCTTTGGGATTTGCTACTATGAGACCATCAATTTTCTGTGTTTTGTTGATGTAGCCAACTTCCTTGGGTTGGAGTTTTCCTTCTTGTATTTTGTGTAGGGCTGGGTTTGTGGCTAGGTATTGCTTAAATCTGATTTTGTCATGGAATATCTTGTTTTGTAATTCTATCCTGATTGAATGTTTTGCTGAGTATAGTAGTCTGGGTAGGCATCAATGGTCTCTTAATTTCTTCATAACGCTTGACCATGACTTCTGGCTTTCATTGTCTCCAATAAAAAAGTCAGATGTAATTCTGATAGGTCTAACTTTATTTGTTACTTGACCTTTTTCCTTTGCAGCTCTTAATATTCTTTCTTTACTCTTTATGTTTAGTGTTTTGATTATTATGTGGCGAGGGAACATTTTGTTTTGATCCAGTCTATTTGGTGTTCCATAAGCTTCTTGTATCTTCATAGGCATATCTTTCTTTAGGTAGGGAAGGTTTTCTTTTTTTTCCCCATATTCTTTTATTTTTTCCGTTCAAAAACATAATTAAACAAATAAAATTTTTTCATTTCTTCCCCTTCTCCCAGTCCCCTCCCACTACCCCCACTCCTACTCCCTCCCCCTTTTTCCTTAAAAGAGGGCATGGTGCCCTGCCCTGTTGGAAGTCCAAGGCCCACCACCCCTCCTCCCGGCCTAGGAAGGTGTGCATCCAAAAAGACTTGGTTCCCAAAAAGATAATACATGCAGAACAGATAGGTCCTGGTGTCATTTTGATGGCTTCTCCCTCTGCCCCCACTGGCATCCACATTCAGAGAGTCTGGTTTGATCATATGCTCATTCAGTCCCAGTCCAGCTGGATTGGTGTGCTCCCATTAGTTCAGGCACACTGTCTCAGTAGGTAGACCAACCCCTCATGGTCCTAACTTCCTTACTCATCTTCTCCCACCTTCTGCTCTTCAACTGCACCTTGGGAGCTCATTCCATTGCTCTGATGTGATTGTGGGTCTCTATCTCTATCTCCATCCATCAGATGAAATTTCTATAATGGTGATCAAGATATTCATCAATGTGACTATGGGACAAGGCTAGTGATGGCACCCTCTCCTCTGCTGCCGGAATACCTAGCTGGGGACATGCCCATGGACACCTGGGATCCCCTCCAGGGCCAAGTATCTTGCCAACCCTAAAATGACTCCCTTAATGTAGATATCTTATTCCCTTCTCCAATGTCCACCTTTCCTCCATCTTCACCCTCCCACTCCCCCAAGCTCTCCCCCGTCCTTCTCCCTTCTCCTTACCCCTCCCCTTACCCTACTCTCCTGCGCCCCACCTCTATCCTCCCATTCCTGGGCTTCCAACTTTTGTCTGATGATCTTGTTTGCTTCCAACTTTCAGGAGGATCTGTATATGCCTTCTTTGGGTTCACCTTGCTATTCAGCTTCTCTGGGCTTGTGAGCTAAGTGCTTAGTGTCCTTTATTTTATGGCCGGCATCCACTAATGAGTGAGTACATACCATAATCATTTTTCTGGGTTTGGGTTACCTCACTCAGGATAGCGTTTTCTATTTCCATCCATTTGCATGCAAAATTCAAGATGTCATTGTTTTTTACCACTGAGTAGTATTCTAATGAGTATATAATCCACACTTTCTTGATCCATTCTTCCATTGAGGGGCACCTGGGTTGTTTCCAGGTTCTGGCTATTACAAGCAATGCTGCTATGAACACAGTTGCACAAATGCTTTTGTAGTATGATTGGACTTCTCTTGGGTATATTCCCAAGAGTGGTATTGCTGGATCCTGAGGTAGGTTGATTCCCAATTTCCTGAGAAACCGCCACACTGGTTTCCAAAGAGGTTGCACAAGTTTGCATTCCCACCAGCAATGGATGAGAGTTCCCCGTACTCCACATCCTCTCCAGCATAGGCAATCGTTGGTGTTTTTGATTTTGGCCATTCTGACAGGTGTAAGATGGTATCTCAAAGTTGTTTTGATTTGCATTTCCCTGATCGCTAAGGAAGTTGAGCATGACCTTAAGTATCTTTTGGCCATTTGAACTTTTTCTGTTGAGAATTCTCTATTCAGATCCTTACCCCATTTTTTAATTGGGGTATTTAGAATTTTAATGTCTAGTTTCTTGAGTTCTTTGTATATTTTAGAGATCAGACCTTTGTCTGATGTGGGGTCAGTGAAGATCTTCTCCCATTCAGTAGGTTGCCTTTTTGTCTTAATGACAGTGTCCTTTGCTTTACAGAAGCTTCTCAGTTTCAAGAGGTGACATTTATTCATTATTGCTCTTATTGTCTGTGCCCTTGGGATTTTACACAAGAACTGGTCTCCTGCCCACGTACTGCAGGCTACTTCCCATTTTCTCTTCTATCAGGTTCAGTGTGCTTAGATTTATGTTGAGGTCTTTAATCCATTTGGACTTGAGTTTTGTGCAGGGTGAGAGATAAAGGTCTAATTTCATTCTTCTACATGTTGACATCCAGTTATGCCAGCACCATTTGTTGAAGATGCTTTCATTCTTCCATTGTATAATTTTAGCCTCTTTGTCAAATATGAGGTGTTCATATGTTTGTGGATTAATATTCTCGTCTTCGATTCGATTCCATTGGTCAACATCTCTGTTTTTTTTTGCCAATACTAAACTGTTTTCATTACTGTAGCACTGTAATAGAGTTTGAAGTCAGGGATGGTAATGCCTCCGGCAATTCCTTTATTGTATAGGATTGTTTTGGTTATCCTGGGCTTTTTGTTTTTCCATATGAAGTTAATTATTGTTCTCTCAAGGTCTATGAAGAATTCTGTTGGGATTTTGCATTGAATCTATAGATTGCCTTTGGTAGAATTGCAATTTTTACTATATTGATCCTTCCAATCCAGGAGCATGGGTGATCCTTCCATTTTCTGGTATCCTCTTCAATGTCTTTCTTCAAGGTTATAAAGTTCTTGTCAAATAGATCTTTCACTTCCTTGGTTAGTGTTATCCCAAGATACTTTATGCTATTTGTGGCTATTGTGAAAGGTGATGTTTCTCTGATTTCCCTCTCTGTTTCTTTATCCTTTGTGTATAGGAGGGCTACTGATTTTTTTGAGTTGGTTTTGTATCCTGACACTTCACTGAAGGTATTTATCAGCAGTAGAAGTTCTATGGTAGAGATTTTGGGGTCACTTATGTACACTATCATATCATCTGCAAATAACAAAAATTTGGCTTCTTCCTTTCCAATTCGAATCCCCATGATCTCCTTATTTTGTCTTATAGCTATTGCTAGGACTTCAAGCACTATATTAAAGAGGTATGGCAACAGTGGACAGCCTTGTCTTGTTCCTAATTTTAGTGGAATTGCTTTGAGCATTTAATTTGATGTTAGTTGTGAGCTTGCTGTATGTTGCTTTTATTATACTTAGATATGATCATTGTATCCCTAATGTCTCCAAGACCTTTATCATAAAGGGGTGTTGAATTTTGTCAAATGCTTTTTCATCATCTAATGAAATGATCATATGGTTTTTTTCTTTCAGTTTATTTATATGATGGATTACATTGATAGATTTTCGTATGTTGAACCAGCCCTGCATCTCTGGAATGAAGCCTACTTGATCATAATGGATAATTTTTTAATGTGTTCTTGGATTAGGTTTGCCAGTACTTTATTGAGAATTTTTCCATCAATGTTCATAAGTGAGATTGGTCTATAATTCTCTTTCTTGGTTACATCCCTGTGTGGTTTTGGTATCAGGGTAATTGTAGCTTGATAAAATGAGTTTGGCATTAACCCTTCTGTTTTCTATTATGCGAAACACCTTAAGGAGTATAGGTATTAGATCTTCTTGGACGTTCCGGTAGAATTCTCTCTCTGCCTTTTGATTAGTTTGGATAAGGGTTTGTCGATTTTGTTGATTTTTTCAAGGAACCAGCTCTTCGTTTCATTAATTCTTTGGATTGTTTTCTGTGTCTCTATTGTTGATTTCAGGCCTCTGTTTGGTTATTTCCAGTCTTCTACTCCTCCTGGGTGAGTCTGCTTCTTTTTTTTTTTAGAGCTTTCAGGTGTGCTGTCAAGTCACTAATGTGTGCTTTCTCCATTCTCTTTATGTGGGCATTAAGTGCTGTGAACTTTCCTCTTAGCACTGCTTTCATAGTATCGCATAGGATCGTGTATGTTGTTTCTTTATTTTCGTTGAATTCAAGGAAGACTTTAATTTCTTTCTTTATTTCTTCCTTGACGCAGGAGTGGTTTGGTAGTTGACTGTTCAGTTTCCATGAGTTTGTAGGCTTTTTGTTGGTGGAATTATTGTTACATTCTAACTTTACTCCATGGTGATCCGACAAGACACAGGTGGTTACTCCAACTTTTTTGTATCTGTGGATGTTGGCTTTGTTACCAAGTATGTGATCAATTTTTGTGAAGGTTCCATGAGATGCTGAGAAGAAGGTATATTCTTTCCTGTTTGGGTGGAATATTCTATAGATGTCTATTAAATCCATTTGATTCATTACATCTGTTAGTTCTCGTATTTCTTTGTTAAGTTTCTGTCTGGTTGACCTGTCCTTTGGTGAGAGAGGAGTGTTGAAATCTCCTACTATTAGTGTGTGGGGTTTGATGTGTGCTTTGAGTTCTAGTAATGTTTTTTACCATATGTGGGTGCTTTTATATTAGGGGGCATAGATATTCAGGATTGAGACTTCATCTTGATGAATCTTTCCTGTTAGGAGTAGGAAGTATCCATCTCCATCTCTTTTGATTGATTGTAGCTTGAAGTCGATTTTGTTAGATATTAGTATAGCCACACCTGCTGGTTTCTGAGGGCTGTTTAATTGAAAAACCTTTTCCCAACCCTTTACTCTGAGATAATGTCTTTCTTTGTGATTGAGGTGTGTTTCTTATAAACAGCAGAATGTTGGGTCCTGTTTTTGAATCCATTCTCTTAACCTGTGTCTTTTTATAGGTGAGTTGAATCCGTTGATATTAAGCGTTATTAATGACCAGTGGTTGTTCATATAGGTTAATTTCTTTTTTGTGGTAGGGTTTGTGTGTCTCCCTTCTTTGAGTTTAGGTGGTGTAGGGTTGTTAGATGTCTGTGTTATTATGGGTGTTGTTTGCTTCCTTTAGTTGTAATTTTCCTTCTAGTACTTTCTGTAAGGCTGGGTTTGTGGCTACATATTGCTTAATTTTGTTTTTATCCTGGAATATCTTGTTTTCCCCATCGATGGTGAAAGAAAGCTTTGCTGGGTATAGTAGTCTGGGCTTGCATCCATGGTCTCTTAGTTTCTGCAGCACATCTATCCAAGACCTACTGGCTTTCATTGTTTCCATAGAGAAGTCAGGTGTAATTCTGATAGGTTTACCCTTATATGTTACTTGACCTTTTTCCTTTGCAGCTCTTAGTATTCTTTCTTTATTCTGTATGTTTTGTGTTTTGATTATTATATGGTGAGGGGATGATTTTTTTATATCCACCCTATTTGGTGTTCTGTATGCTTCTTGAACCTTCATAGAAATATCCTTCTTTAGGTTCAGAAAGTTCTCTTCAATAATTTATTGAATATATTTTCTGTGCCTTTGGAGTGGAATTCTTCTCCTTCTTCTATCCCAATTATTCTTAGATTTGGTCGTTTCATGGTGTCCTAGATTTCCTGGATGTTTTGTGTTGCGAATTTGTTGTTTTCTTCTATCACTGAGTTTATTTTCTCTATCGTATCTCCTGCACTGAGATTCTTTCTTCTATCTCTTGTATTCTGTTGGTTATACTTGTCTGTGTGGTTCCTGTTCATTTATCCAGATTTTCCATTTCTCACCATCTCTCAGTTTGTGTTTTCTTCATTGCCTCCATTTCAGTTTTCAAGTTTTGAACTGTTTCTGTTACCTGTTTGATTGCTTTCTCTTGGTTTTCTAGGGTATCTTTGAGGAATTTATTCATTTCTTCTAACTTTTTGTTAGTTTTCTTATCCTTTTCTATAAAGGAGTTTTTCACCTCTTCTTTAAAGGTCTCTATAACTTTCATAATGTTACGTTTAAAGTCAATTTCTTCTACTTCTTCTGGAATAGGTTGTTTGGGTTTTCCTGTTCCATAATCGCTGGATTCTGGTGTTATCATGTTGCTTTTCAGGTTGTTGGATGAATTCTTTGATTGGCGCCTGCCCATCTCTTCCTTCAAATGTGTTAGGGAGAGTCTCAGTGGCTTGATCCCTCTGTCTGGGCATATCCGCCGGGGTCCGGATGAATCTGCTGAATCTGCTTGGGCTCCGGGGTCCGGATGAATCTGCCAAAGCTGGTTGGGCTCCTTCCTCGCTCAGGGATTCCCAGTCCCAAGGGCGGGCTTACTGAGAGTTGCCCGCTCTGCTCCGCTCAGCTCCGTGGGACAAGGGAGGCCCTCTAGCAGTGGGCTCACCCTTCCCCCAAGGCCTCAGCCCGGATAGGCTGAGTTTGGGTGCAGCTAGGACCATGCAGATGAAAAGGGGTGCCTGGGGACGAGCATTGTTGGGATAAGCAGTGAAGCCAGTAGAGGGGGGCCCTAAGTGGCCAGAAAGCATCAGGGATGGGCTGGGACCCACTTACCGGGGTCCGGATGAATCCACCGAAGCTGGTTGGGCTCCTTCCTCGCCCATGGATTCCCAGTCCCAAGGGTGGGCTTACTGAGAATTGCCTGCTCTGCTCTGCTCCGGGAAGGTTTTCTTCTATGATTTTATTAAATATATTTTCTGTGCTTTTGAGTTGAACTTCTTTTTCTTCTTCTATACCTATTATTCTTAAGTTTAGCCTTTTCATGGTGTTCCATATTTCCTGTATATTTTGGGTTAAGCTTTTGTTAAATTTAATATTTTCTTTGACTGATGAGTCTATTTCCTCTGTTGTATATTCAGTGCTTGAGATTCTCTCTTCCATCTCTTATATTCTGCTATTCATGCTTGCATTTGTGGTTCCTGATTGTTTTCTCATGATTTCTGTTTCTATAATTCCCTTGGCTTATGTTTGCTTTATTGTCTTTATTTCAGTTTTCAAGTCTTGAATAGTTTCTTTCATATGTTTGATTGCTTTTTCTTGGTTTTCTTTAAGGGATTTGCTGATGTCTTCCAATTTTTTGTTTGTCTTTCCGCCATTTGTTTCAGGAAATTTCTCATTTCCTTTTTAAGAGTTTCAAACATTCTCCTGTATGTTTAGGTCATTTTCTTCTGCTTCATCTATATTTGGTTGTTCAAGTCTTGCTGTTGTAGGGTCATTAGTTTTTACTGGTGTCATGTTGCTCTTTGTGGTGTTGCATGTGCTCTTATCTTTTCTATTCATCTTTTTTTCTAATATGTCAGGGTCTGGTGCCCCAATATAAAACTACTTTTCCCTAGCTGGACCGGTGTGGAGGCACAGGAAAAATGAGAGACAGTTCACACAGCAATATAGGAAGGGAATCTCAGGCTTCATTCATTCCTGAAAATCACCCACATTTATTATTCAAGCACCTTTTATTCCAAAGTGGAAGCTCATTAATATTCTCTTTCCAGGGGACATGGGAGTACAGTCACACCTGCAACTCAGTCACCAGCTTGAAATCCACACCTCTTCCCAGTTGATCTACATAATAACAAAAGAGAAGGAGCAGCCCATCCTGAGCCTTTTGTTAGGTAGCCACAGGTGGTCTGGCAGGAGGATAACTGCCTTGGAAACCAAACAAGGCCAGAGAAGTTGGCTGTCATACCATGCAGAAATATGGGCCTACACTAATAGGTATGGCTGGGGCTGTCTGTGATTCTGTTGATTAATCTTCTAGGTGTCAGTGAATCCAGGGCTCAGATGGTTGTTCTTCATGGTACAGTCAGTGCCACAGTTCTAGTTACCCCTTTGATCACTCCATATTTCTGGATGTTGCTCAGTGCTCCTAGGCTTTGCTCCACTCCCTTGGAGTTTGCTGTCTCAGGCCTTCTCAGCCTAGGTTATTAGGTCAGACCTGTTTCTGTAAATGTCTCTGGTCTAGATCCTTTCCTGCAGAGGTCCCTGGCTTAGGGTTGGTCCTGTAAAGAACTTTGGCTGCAATCTACTCCCTCAGAGTTCCCAGGCTTGGGTGCTCTGAGACCCACAAAGGTCTCAGAGGCTTACTGTTGTGTTTTTTTAAAAGAAGGGGTGACCCAGCAGCTTGCTGCAGCTTGCTGCAGGTCCCCCAGACCACGCGGTCTCTGTGGCGGGCGGGCGGCCACGCGGCTAGTCTCCGTGTCCCCATATGGGCTGTGCGGCGGTACGGACAGACCAAAGAGAGCTGGGTAGGCGCACTATGCAGAGTTAAACATTTATTAGATGGGTGATGGAAAGAGAGACAGAGAGAGACAGGGAGATAGAGGGAAGGGGGGAGAGGGGAGAGAAGCAGCTGCTGCTCCCGTGAGAGCGGAAGAGGAAGAGACGCAGAGAGTTAGGGTCAGAGGCTGGAAGCTGGGAGTGGGCGTGGCCAATAAGAGGCCA
>PVIU01034622.1:0-11153 GCA_004026605.1 Ondatra zibethicus | reverse complement strand
ATTTTACTTTTCTTTAAAGACTCACATTTCCTGAAAAGGTCAGAGTGGCAATTAGACCGCAAGAACACATTGTAGTTGGATTGTAACAGTCAGTGAGGAGGGGTTTGATGAGCAGGGGCAGCTGGGCTTTTGAGGACTGGAGTCTCTGCACTCTGTGGGTTTTAGAAAACCAGAGAAATTGCAACAAGTATAGATTTTTCAAAAATCCTTTAGTACCCAGGACCCACTTGAGGAATGCTCAGGCTTCATGTTGAGAATTAGACTTGCAATTATTATTAAAGACACAGGGATTTGCATCTGAAAGAATGTCAGATTCTGCTGGCCAACAGACATATTATCCCTGGCTTAGAAATTAATAAAGAAAAATTAGAATTGCTACAGAAAACCCAAGCACTCACATGGGAAAGAAAAAGGATAATAAGAGAAAGGCAAACCATGCTTCAAAGTGTATTACACAATCTGAAAAAAGAAAAACTGGCTTAGTCAATAAGATGCACTGGTTCATATTCTAAAGAGATAAATTCAAAAGTATAAATTATACCACAAGAAAAAACAGGAAGAGGTTGTAATAGTGAGGAAAGGGCTAGGATAAATGAACAAGGGAGGAAATTGGTAATTTGAAAACAAGTGTAAGTGGCTAAAAGTCCACTGGGAGAGATGAAATCCACATTGAGCATTGTAAAAGGCCAGAGAGAGATGGCGCCAACATATAAAGCAGAAGGGCCACTCAGAGCAGGGCCTCCCATCCAGTCTTCTCTTGTAGCTGCCACTCTCCTTCTGCTCCTCTCTGAATAAGAAAATTTTAAAGTTTACTTATCATGAATCAATTTGATGGGCAGTCATGAACTTACTGAAAGTCAGATATCCAAAGACATACTAGTGACATATGAAAATGCTATATGAAAAAAACATACAAATTATAATGTAGGACATATTCTAATTGGTATTAATAATAAAAAAAAACCCAGAGTCAGATGTAGGGGTTAACATTGAAGATCAGAGAAGCAAAGTAGCCAGCCACTAAGGAGCTCTTTTACCTCCAGTTTGGTAACTATGCAGGTTCTCTTGCTATCAGTACAGACTCAGTGGCTTTCACTAGCTCAGGTCAGGTGTTTCTTTGCGTATCCCATTGTGGTCTTGACCCCTTTGTTCATATTATCGCTCCTCCCTTTCTTGGACTGGTTTTTGGAAAAGTGTGTATTTTTCTAAGGGAACACATTTAGACTTAGGTTCTGTAGTCCAGCGACATCCTTATTTGGCTGTATTATGTAAGCTCTGTAAATATCCTCAACCTCCTCTTGCAAACGTTGGGATAGGGCTGGGGATAGAGCTCAGTGGTAGAGCATGTAGTGAAACCATGGACTGTGAGGGAACCGAAATTCCAGAAATTGCAGAAATGTGCAAAGCCGTGAGTTCAATTTCCAGTGGTGAAAATTAAAAGTAAAAATGAAGACATAACATATATTATTGCAAAATATTGTAAAAATAGTATGAAAATTTTAACTGAATTGTGACATTCTATCAGCAGTGAAGAGAGTACATCTATATACTAACAGTATGGTATTTTATCCAAAGAGCTACAAAGGGAAACATCTTATGGCTTTGTATTATATGTGTAGGGTTTTATTAATATGTTGTAGAGGATTAGTTTTCTTTTTAAATTTTGGTTTGCTTTTTGACACAGGGTTTCTCTGTGTAACAACCTTGGTAGTTCTGAAACTCACTTTGTAGACCAGGCTTGTCTCAGACTCACAGAGATCTTCCTGTTACTGCCTTCTGAGTGTTGGAATTAAAGGTGTGCACCCCCATGCCTGGCTTGAGGACCAGTTTTCAAATATAAGTTCTATATCCATGCCTTTAACTTTTTGGCTTTACAATTCTTGAGATCCTTATGTATTGAAAAACAACTTGTTACATATTCTCAGCCTCTTGAGATTCAAGTGCTTTTTTGAATCTAGATTTTAATGACTAAGATTTACAGTCTATATGTGCTTGGATTATATAGTTAGCAAAAATGATGTGGGCAATATCATATGGCTATAGAAAGCATAAGCTCTCTTTCATTTTACCTACTTCTAATTTTAACTTTATTACCATAGGGGTGAACAAAGACTATGCAAGGAAAATCATGGGCCCATTTATAACTCACAGATCCTATATGATGTGAAAAATCTACAATTTCGCATAGTTGGCATTTGGATGAACAGATAAGAATTTGTTATTTCACAACATGGTCTCTCTTTAAATCTCTTATCAGCCATACCTTGAAATATTTTAAGAAAATATTAATAAAATATTTTAAAATGCCTGTTTTTAATTTTTTGTTCAAAAAATATTTTTTCTTGCTTGTTTTTAAATCCAAGCCCTTGGACATGCTAAAAAATTCTTTGTTACTGAATATACCACTAGGAAACTTTGAAATTTTTTAATTTTTATTTTTTAAAAAAATAGCACTTCTAACATCAGTCTACCACATTGAAAGTATTGACTAAGGCCAGGCAGTGGTGGCACACACCTATAATCCCAGCACTTGGGAGGCAAGGGAAGGTGGATATCTGTGAGTTCAAGGCCAGCCTGGTCTACAAGAGCTAGTTCCAGATAGGCTCCAAAGCTACAGAGAAACCCTGTCTCAAACAAAACAAACCAGAACAAAAGAAAGAAAGAAAAAAAAGAAAGAATTGACTAAGTAAGCAATGGAATTATGAATGTAAATTAATCTCATGATAAATTTACTCTAAATTATACGTTAGCAGGAATGCAATAGAATCTACATAATAATCAATGATTTGCTTCTCAATTTTCATGACTTGAATAGAAAAGTCTAATGATTGTGAACATCTTTCATAAGAAACCAGTATCTTTAAAATATTCTAATTAAAATATTTACTGATATTAGTTTAAATGCATAGAGTATTGGGCTACTTGTATATGTAATGCAAGAACTGGCACGGCTCCATTAGTCACCGAAAGTGTCTCGAGCTAATTTTTCTAAAGTAAAAAGTTGTTCTGTAAACCAAAATTGTGAGACCATATGCACATCATATTATTTTATATTTAAATTTTCAGCATGCATATAGCTTTAAATAACATAACAACTATAGTGCAAAATGAATGTTTCTTTCAAAAATAACTTCAAACTGATGTGTATTTATGATCATAACTTGTGAATCATAAATCAGTTGTTTGGCTGTGTGAACAAATGCTCGGTATTTTGAAAATTCTAAAGGCTAATTTAAATTCCTCTATGTGTCTATACATTTCCTAATTTTTGGGATGCTCATTTAAATATCAATTCTCTACACACTTTCCCTAGCTTCAAAATTCATTGCTACAATTCTAAGCCATGGTTACTCCCCATCCTGAAGTTTATCCACTGGAAAGTAACATACTATTATTTGGTTAAAGCAGGTAGCCTACATATTCAAGGTTTAATTTTTATTTTTAGACTCTTACAATTTTTATTATTTTTATTTTATGTGTTTTAACAACTAGACTTAGGATTACTATTACCTTTTGTCACATGCTTAAGAGTGTTTTGTATGGTTGTGTACCATCTGCATGTGCCTGGTATCTCTGAAGGACAGAAGTAGTCAGATCCCCTAGAACTGGAGTTACAGATGCTTGTGAGAGTCCACGTATATGCTGGGAACCAGCATGGGACACTCTGCAAGAACACAGAGCTCTGAGCTGATGACTCACCTCTCCAGTCCCAAGATCTCTATTTTCACATGACTATCTGGTATATGCCTCTTTTTCCTTTATAAATGGGTCTAACTCACTCCAATGTAATGCTTCTAGTGCAAATAACTTAGTGTATTAGCACAGATTATTTAAGTTCCTACAGGAAGTTTTTCCATAAAGATTGCATTGAATCAGAATAAAAAGTTCATGCACAATAAATAGTGACTATTATTACAAGAGACAATAATTTTGGAAAGAGTGAGGAGAGAATGGTGAAAAAGAAAGACATGCTGAATTTTGGGTGGGACTTTGAGTCATTAAGTTGCAGAAATCCAAATGCATCTAAATATGTTGATAAAGTATTTTAGCAAAAGTGCAGAATCTGAAGAAGGGATTTATTAAGGTTTAAAGCAGCTAAAATCACGTGAGAATACATCATCATGGGGAGTTCAGTGAGGAAAGAAGTCAGTTTACTAAATGGGTGCTGCTGGAGATCAGGAAACTTAATTCTGTAAAATTCACTGCTAGTTTGAAACCAACTCTGTGTCACCCGTAGCAATTGGACACCTACATTTGGGGTGACAGCTGCTCGGTAACGTTTTCACAGAAACAGCTTCTCCTATGTCTATTTAGAGAGCATTCAGCCCCCTTAATTCCATTTGAAATTCAAGTCCAGTTGTGGTCACTTTTTAATTAAACAGGGAATCGTGTTGCAAGGAGAAGGGCAGAGAAAGCCAAGTTAGGTTACGTTCTAGAGTAGAAAGACTGACAAAGAACAAAGTTGAATTTTTTGCTGTTGTTTTTCTGATGAAATTTTTTTGTAAAAAATTTAAATACTCTCTTTTTATGTGATACACAGAAATAATGTTGAACTTTGCAGCTACTATTCTGTCTGGTGAGATTTTGCAAGCCCAATAAATAAAATGAAAGTTTTTGAAAGAGGAAACATAATAATAAGGAGTTTACAGGCACTGAAGCCAGACAGTGGTTGTATTGTAAATGTGCTTATGCCACTTGCTAATCTCCATCTACTTTTTATAAAGTCTCTGAAACTCAGTTCTGTGTCTATATAGTGAAAAGAACCAAAAAAACGTTTATGGGAATACTGTCTTACATGTGACAGGCTGTGGCTCCCAGTTCATCTGGAGGAAGTCTGGCTCCTGGTATTCATAGAGAAAATACTTCTCATCATTTATCACCTCTTATCATTTTATATATTAATTGCTTATCACCACCATGGAAAAATTCTCTTTATTTTTGTACCAATATCACTGTGCCTAATAGCTGTCTATAAAGAGAAAAAGTAAGAATATATTATTGTTCAAATACGTACATTTCTACATCACTTATTGTTTGTTTCCTCCATCTTACCATATTGGGAACACTATAGTATTGCTGCAGAGTAGAAAAATCACACCAAGGTTTGCACAAGTTTTTGATAGCCACCATATCATTTCTAAATTTAATTTGACAAAGCATGTAAGATAAGTTTTCAATAAAGTAGACATAAATACAATTTTGAAGTGAAAATATATAAAATTCAGAATTACAATGAAGTATTATTTTAAACTAGTTATTTTTTATCACTGATGTAAATAAGACGCATGTGGCTCCTACTTTAGGATAAGTGAAAGAAGAGATTTCTTAATATTTGAGGCTAATAAGATGACTCAGCAGGGAAGGCACTTTCCTGAGATTTATGTAGGGTATCAGCCCCCTAAACCTCTCAGGATCCAGAAGGAACACTATAGCAAGTGAAAACTGACTAAAAGGGATCCGAGGTGAACAAATCTGCTAAAACACATTTCCTACTTAAGTCTCTATTCTTCAAAAAGCGTTCCTTCTAATGCTCTATGTTCGCCCTCTCCCAGTGTTCACTTTATGTTCTCAAGGTTTCTCTCGATTCCACAAGGTTTTCAGTTTATATACCCATACAGACACAATTAACAATTCTTTAGGCAGTAACAAGGATGCCAGGCATGCATTTCACAGGGCCAAGAAATCAGAGTAGGCTGGCAAAGCGGGTGCCTGTTAGCTTGCTTATTTCTCAGAGAGGGCATGGTTATGAAGTTCCTGGGTATATGTGAAGTATGTGAAAAGGGGTATGATTTCTAAGAGGGGAAAGGGAGCTTGTGTATTAACTATATTTCTGTGGTTAGTTAAGCTAGAACTTTGCAATTGATAAATGTAGAAAAAGAGGGAAGGAAAAAACATGGCATTGCACTTTCTAAGCACTTTGTTCCTGCATTGGCTGGGAATGCAGTGCTTGTGGTAGTCATGGCAACTGGTGTTAGCTGTGGGCTGAAAAGGGATGGAGCTTGGTCTGCATTGGTATTTTTGCCAAATGCTTGCTGATTAAAGAGAATGGAATCTCTTAGCCCTAGAGATAACATCTAAGGTGGCTAGATCAAAGGGGAAGCTGTGGGAGTGTCAAACCTCCGGATCCTGGCAGTTCCACCCTCCAGGACAAGTGGCGGCTTTATTCCTGCTGAAGCCTGAGTGAGAAGAATTTCCTTTCTCCAGGGCCTTTTCAAGAATTCAAGGCACCCAGTTATATTCTATATATCAAGATTATACAGTCAAATGAAAAGTCATGCAGCAAAACAGTACATGAGGAAGGTATGCCCAATAATTGATTAATATATTGCTGGGGTTATTTGGGACGAATCCCACTATGGAAAAGGGAGTGCTGGCTTCACAAGGGTTTTAGAGAAATGACAGTGACTATTCAGAAGGCGGGTCCCCAAAGCTTGGCAGGTTGGGTATTAGCCTAGAGACTGTCAGCTGTGCTCTCACTCTGTAATGCTTGGGTCACAGCAGCACTTGTTGTAAGTCTAAGGACCAGACTCTGATCTTTGACCCAGGGACTCAAATGAAACAGAAAACCTATTTTCAAAAGTGGTCCTCTGTCCTCCACATACGGACCATTACACACATGTGCTATTTTAGGCCTGCACCAGAAAACATCTCTCTCTCTCTCTCTCTCTCTCTCTCTCTCTCTCTCTGTCTCTCTCTCTGTCTCTCTCTCTGTCTCTCTCTCTCTCTCTCTCTCTCACACACACACACACACACGTAGCAATGAGGCACGTGGGCCGCGTCCCGCCACACACACACATGCATGCACAAGCAAATATCTCTAGATATTTACTCTATTGCTGCGATTGCTGTGGTCATGTTCTTATAGCAAAATGCTTATACTGGGTGGCTTGTACAAAAGAAATTTATTTGCTTAGGATTTGAGATGTGGGAAATCTAGGGTGTTGGCCAATACATTTTTTTATAAAGAAATGAAGACATATGTCTTTTTAATGTCCACACAGGTTGGAGAAATAGAGAGCTGACTCTGGTGTCTCAGCATGTGAATTTGGAGGGAAACAACTTCCCCGTTACATGAGCAAATGGGCATGCGATTCTTGATAAGGATCCATAACAACATAAAACATCCAGCAAACAAATCTACAACCAAAATACATTCTGGGATCAATATCCAGCTGGGTGAGTTTTATGGATGAAATGTCCCTCAAGACAGCCTGTTGCTGCGATAGTTGATTCGCAGCAAATTGCAAACTGATGATCGCTTCCCTTTGAGAATAATTGCCACTTGTGCTACTAATCACCATAGCTATGTGCATTATTTATAGAGTCAGAGCGCTTCTTTTCTAAGACAGACTTTCTCAGTTACATGTATTAACAACAATATTTGTACTGGACAGGTATGAGATCTATGAAGCTAGTACATTTGCTGCTTGCTCTGCAAGAGAACGTGGCTTCTATAGGTTCAGGAAGATGCATTAAACATGAGTGCCAAAATGCAACTCCTCGTTTCATCACATTCTGTAGCAGCTCATTTCCTGCATGAGTAATATTTGCAAGACAAAAGCCCCCTTAACAGCCTGGGATCATCATTCACGTAAAACTTCGGAGCATATTTTATATTGACTAACACTGGCTGGGGCTGGCTGAAAGCCCAAAGAGATCATGAATGAAAAGACTACCCAAGTGTTTATCACAACAATTCTGAGTTGACGACTGCATAGCAGTATCTGCCAGCAGACTGGTAACGGTGTAGGCATTGTGTTTGGGGTCTGTTGTCTTTGATCCCACAAATGGAAGTTGCTATGTAATCAGTCATGCTACAAATACTTGATAATGTATCATGTCTACTGCCTGATGTTCTGCCTGGGTGCTAGATTATGTTTTCCCTTGTATAATGGACTGGATGAACTTGATTGTCTTTGTTGATATTACAATATAATAAGGCCTATGATGTGGACAGACATCTAGTTAAAGACTTTCTCTCACTTAAAATGCTTTTAAGACGTTCTGTCTTCCTGAGGTGTTGAACACCATACTGAGGTGCTGATTGTGAATGTCCAGGGCCCTTTCTCCTGTTTGAGAAGATAGTCATGGGTTAATGTGCCCTTAGTCTTAGCTGCTGCTCTTGAATTCGGTGTTCAGGTCCACGTTTGTGCACTGTTGTAGCTAGAGTATTCTCCATTCTGTTGGTCCCTCTGGTTTTTCTCTGCCCACCTGTTCCAGAAGCCGCTTTTGAGATAACCACTCTGAGGCTTAATATTAATTACATATTCTTTGGCCTGCTAGTTCAGGCTTCTTATTAACTAATTCTTACATCCTAAATTATCCCATCTCTATTATTTTATATTTTACCACAAGGCTCGTGGGTTTGTTGTTGTTGTTGCTGCTGCTGCTGTTGTTGTTTTTTACCTCACATCTAGCTTTCTTGGTAGCTGCTCGCATCTGCCTGACTCCACCTTCTTTCTCCCTGTATTCAGTTTAGTTTTTTTGCCTAACTATACTTTGCCCTGCCGTAGGCCAAAGCAACTTCTTTTTTAACCAATGGTAATAAAACATGTTCATACCATACAGAGGGGAATCCATATCACATTGTGAATGTAATACTCCAGATCAGAACTAGAAAAGGTCTCCCCTTGATCTATAATCTGTTATTCTCAGTCTTTGAAGTAGTGTTTAGACATTTATATGAGTGCCACTTAGGGGCATTTCTTCTTATGGGGAGGGTAACGTCTTGCAATCATGTTAAATTCTCCTAGTTTTTTCTAGTCTGTCCAAAGGTTGCCCAAATTACAAACATAACCTTATTGTCCTGCCTTAGCTATTTTTATTTTCCTTTAAACCCCCAAAACTCACTTCTCAAAATGCTTTTTTGGTTTCATAAGTTGATGAAATAATCTTTTGACTCTTTGCCATCTGTGCTGCTGTTGTGTTCTCTCTGATGTTATTTCTGATGGTATACTCTTTCTGATTCTGAGATCTTGGTGTAGTGTCTGACTATTGCCACATATTGAAAACTATGAAAAATGACGCTTTTTTTGGTATTTTCCACTTTATTGTCCAGTAGCCATGCAAGCTGTTGAAGTGGAAGAACTTGGTGAATGCTTTCTTATTCATGGTTCTTAAATGTGTGATATTTACAATGCATGGGAAACTAGTGTTCTTTTGTGGGATTATCACATAGTCCTGTTTTTATCATTATGATCGTTTTAGAGTAATTTTGCCTCAGGGCTATGCTTAAAGCCTCGTTGCCGACTGTAATAAATCAGGGTTTTCTTCTAAGCAGTGGTTGTTTTCCAGCTACACGCAGCTGTGCTGAACAACATAAGGAAGAAATCAGCACTAACACATGGAGACTCGGACAATCAGACTTGCTGCTAATGGCTATAATTGGGGGATCCTGCAGATATCTTATGTGTGCTAATGGAGGCCAGGGAGAAAGGGTTTCATTCTTTGTTAGTCTTAACTCTAAATGCCAGTGGTCTGAAATGTGTGGTCCTTTCTGTATTATTCTTTGCATGCCTATGTATAATATATGACACTAGCATTGCTTTGGTTCTATCTCAAGTTCTTAAAAAATAGCAAACAACTACAAATTAAAAATTCAGGAAAATTGGATCATTGATTGTAATCCAGCTGAAATCCTTAAATAATATAGCATGTTTTTATAGTATAAAGTGGCTATATAAATATGCTATATTATTTATATCTAGTGTAACTAAAGAAATAGAAGTATAGTAGACACAGGGGAGTAAAAATAGAAATTTAAAAATATAAATATGCATTCAATTACAGGATAGTGGATGCTGAAGTATAACATCTGTTTTCTGGCATTTCTTCTTTTAAAATCCTCTCATTTAAATACATGGTATCATTGCATTCTTCCTGCTTTAATAAGTATTGTAAGATCATTTAAGAAACTGTTTCTATTAATAGGAGTTACAAGCCAGCCAAATGATAATAATGGCTGGATTAAGATATGTTATTTACATGTAATTCAATTTACAAAGTTCTATCATTTGAAAACACACAATGGGACCAAAAAATAAAAAATTAAAAAAAAAGGAGGAAGGGAAGAGGGATGTTTTATTGTCTTTGGTAAGTACACAGCACCTTCAGGTCTTTTGGAATAAGCTTCTGTAACACCGAGAACAGTGTGATCTTAGCTTTTCTCTTACACTGTCAAACGGTAAGCATATAGAATAATGGTTTACTTTTACAATCTTAGCAATTCATCCTAAAAATCATTAGCATTAGGACTAGACACTAAATTTTCCAGCTGTCACTATTTGACATTTTATTTATCACAGATTAGTAGGAAGTTGGTAGAGGGGAAGCTTCTACGGTTGGAAGCACATTCAGAAGTGTAAGTCCAACACCATGTCAGATAGTTGACACCTGATGGGTGTCCACACCAAGAAGAAACGATTCTTGGGGAGTTATGCTTTTTTCTGCTTTCTTGTGTCTTTTGTGTCTTGTTCTTGGGGTGTGCTCCCCAGCAGAACCTGCATGGCACACTGAAGTATGGAATGATCTTATTTTGTTCCTCCTCTGTTGTTGTGATTTTTTTTTAAAAAAAGGTGTCAGCAGCTTGCTGCAGCTTGCTGAGACCACGCGGCTAGTCTCCTGGTCCCCATGCACGCTGCAGCGGGCAGGTGGCAGGGCTGTGTGGCAGTATGGGACGGACAAAAGAGAGACGGATAGGCGCGCCATGCAGAGTTAAACATTTATTAGATGGGTGATGGAGGGAAAAGAAGAAAAGATAAAGAGATAGAGAGAGAGACAGAGAGATAGAGAGAGATGGGGGAGAGGGAAGAGAAGCAGCTGCTGCTCCCGTGAGAGCGGAAAAGGAAGAAGGGGAGAGAATTGGGGTCAGAGGCTGGAAGCTGGGAGTGGGCGTGGCCTGTCTCTTAAGGGCATAGGCCAATAAGAGGCCAAATACTACATTCCCAACTCTTTTGATAATAAAAAAAAGCCAGGGTGATTAGGCACCACAGGTTGAAGGAATTGGGGTGGTGGATTCTCAAGACTGCTTCCGGCTTATTTGTGGGCATCGTCTTTGGGGAGGACCTGAGAAGGCTGGGCACTGGCAGCGGCTCGGTGATGTCACCCCAGCTGGCTGGCTGGCCTCTCTGCCCTTGTCCGGTGTCTGTGGTATG
>PVIU01034621.1:0-11155 GCA_004026605.1 Ondatra zibethicus | reverse complement strand
TCACTTTGATCTCCATAATAACTGCTCTTAATTTGTTAAACAAAGCATATTTTTCAGTATCTAAGCGATCAACACCTGTAGCTCACCACTGTTCACATTCCTTGGCCATGTCGCTGTAACTGTGAGTCCTGCTGGCCAATAATGATTATTACAACTACTACTCCAATTCACTGTAATGCATCTGAAAAACTACAAAAATCACTGATAACATAACTATCCAGGAGTTCAATATTACTTTACTTATACTATGGATGGTATTCTGCAAGGCTTATGTGATTTTCCTTATTTATCCCTTTACTTGATTCTAGGGATAAATTTTTTGTTTCATATTACGTCATTAAAAATGGTTTGATCACAGAGCCAAAAATGAAGCACTTTTAGAAATGATTCAGTCTTTACAGACTAATAATAAATTATTTGGAGAAGGATACCATTAATTTAACTGACAAAATCCAGTCAATGTCAAAGGGTGCTGAGACATTATGTGAGAGAATTCATGCTGCTTAATTTAATAATTGGAATCTGTTGAAAAGTTATGATAGTTTAATGAATAAAATATTTCTCCAGGAAAGTAATAGGCATGTCATCAAAATTATGTCTAAGGATGAGATGTTATCTTTACTGGACAAATTTCATAACTTTGAATCCTCAATGAGAATTAGAACAGAATGCTGGACAGGAGATTCAGTAGTAAAAACTTCTGAAAAGATTGAGGAATTTATCAAAACTGATGAGCAGGACTAGAAGGTACAAGGACAGGATTTAACTTCATCAGTATATGCCAGACTCTGGGATCAGTTGCCCAGTGTTTTAACTGCCTATCTGGTAATTTTTTCAGAAAGACCATCTGGCACAAAGTATCCTAAGGTAGTCAAAGAATATAGATGGGAATATGTAAATATGCTCAGTACGTATGAGCAATTTAAAATAAATTAAACAAGCAATAGTAGCTTATGGACACTTGCCATTTGTTAGTGAAATAGTGAAATTATGGCCTTTATGCAATGAGGGCACTCCACATGATTGGCTTTAATTACTCTCAGTAGTCCTAGAAGACAGACCTCAGCTGGTCCGGAAGTTTTATTTGAGAGAAGAGGCAAAATTTTTGAACAACAGGGGAAAGCAAAAGGATTTGAAACTTCACAAGATCAACATCTTGGAAAGGGCCAATACTCGGATCCTCAGGACCAGGCTCTTTACAATAACTCTACTTTGTCTGTATGTAGCACAACAGCTTTAAATGCTTGAGAGATGACTCAGGAACTAAGAAAAATAATTGAGTCATATATTAGGATCAGAGAGAAAACTTTATTGACTTTTTACAAAGATTATCCAATGTTGTACAAATAGCAGTAATATCCCAGAAATTAGATGCACACTTATTGAATCTTTGGCTTTTGAAAATTCCAAGTTAGAATGCAAAAAGACCCTTGGGCCTTTTAAGGTCAGATTCAGTACCAATAAATGAATGGATATTGTATAAATTAATGTTGAGACAGTTGACTACAGTACTGAGGATTGGGTAGGAGAAGCAATTTCCAATGCTGTGAGGAGTCACCAAAATTCCAAATGTTTTATTTTAGGTAGAATACAACATCTGAGAAGGAAATGTAGAAAAAGAATCCCTAGAAATAATGTCTCATCTAGAAATGACAAGAATTGGAAGACTCAGCCTTCTGAGTAGGAGGTGTGGCAAATGCTGATATTGGAACAATGAATGTACATTAACAAAAGACAGGCAAGATCACCTGATACCATCTGGAAACTCTTTGGGGGGGCCTCTCACAGGCCACCAAGTCAAACGTGAAAAAGTCATTCCCAGTCACTGTGGAGAATATATTTCACCAGGAAAATTAAGCAATCCAGTGTCTACTGTAAGAAACTATACAGTTCTGGGTGATAGAATAAACATGGAGAATGAATCAAAAACTACAGTAGGAAATAGAACACATATAATTTGGCAGACATGTATAAGTGATCAAAACTAAAGCTAAGAGAGCATATACATGACATTGTAATTGAGGAAATAATAGATCTAGTCATGTTGCCTTCCAGAATTTTCCCTATAGGAATTTTAATGCAGAGGGAAGATATTATCTTAGAATGGATCTTTTTAGCACATAAACCATGTAAAAAAATTAAAAACAACTATATGGAAAATGTTTCTCAATTAATTATAAAAAGAAATTGATACTTTGTCAACAAGGAGGTATAGATCCAGCAAAGATTGGAGTGCCTTTTACTACTGATGAAATTAAAAAGTTATGGGAACATAATGAAACAAAGCAAAAAGCTTCTGTTATTCTTTTGGGAGGAATTAATAGCAAGTATGCCAAAAGTGATAGAATTAACCTTATGAACTACTTGGATTTTTCCCCAACTTGTATGTGATGCACCAATGGATAGAATTCATACATTTTATACTGATGCAAATAAATCAGAAAAGGTAAATTGGAAATCATAAGAATTAAGTAAGGTAGAACAAAGCCCTCATAGTTCTGTCCAAAAGTTAAAGTTATATGATATTGTCATGGTTCTGAGGGATTTTAAATGACCTTTCAATATAGTTACGGACTCTCAATATACAGAAAAGGTTGTTTTGCATATTCAAACTACTGAATTTATACCAGATGATACAGAATTGACATCATTATTCATTCAGGTTCAAGACATAATCAGAATAGGTTTATCCTATATATGTAACACACATCCAATACCATACAGGTCTACTAGGTCCTCTAGCACAAGGTCATGTAGAAATTGATCATTTACTAATTGGAAGTATGATGAAGGCCTCAGAATTTTATTAAAAACCACCATGTCAATAGCAAAGGTTTAAAGAAAGAGTTTTCTATTACATGACAATAAGCTAAGGAGATTATAAAGAGATGTCCTACTTGCTCTTTCTAAAACCAAATACTCTTACCTGCAGGGACTAACTGAAAGGGTACTCAAAGGAATGAAATCAACAGATGGATGTGTGCTACTTTACAGAATTTGGAAAATTAAAATATGTATGCCACACCATTGACACTTATTCAGGTTTTCAATGGGCAATTGCCTTGAGCTCAGAAAAAAACTGATTCAGTAATCACATATTTATTAGAAGTTAAATGGCCATCGTTGGTATATTTGAACAAATAAATACAGACAATGGTCTGTTATATTTTTCTAAGAAAATCAAACAATTTTTGGCTTATTACAGTATTAGCATATAATGGGTATACCAAACAATCCTACAGGTCAGGCAGATATAGAAAGATCAAACTGAACTATAAGTTTATGCTAAATAAACAGAAAGGGGTGGAAAATACCAATTGAAATAATTTAATGATGATTTATTAACGTTGAATTTTCTTAACGCTAATGAGAAAGGAACAATGGAAGCAGAGAGACATTAAATAAAAAATTACTTCTGAATTAACTCAGCCAGTATATTTCAGGGATGTGTTGACCCCAAAATAAAAATCAAGAAATGTGTTACATTGGGGAAGAGTTTTCTCTCTTGTTTCCACAGGAGAAGAAAAGCTATAGATACTATCAATATTAATAAAGTTGCAGTTTGAAAAAGAGAAACCTCATGAAAAGAGAAATGATAACTCATCTACAGAGGTGAAAACCTTACAGGTGGCAAAAAAAATCATAAAATTTTGGGGCAGGGTTCTTTCTTGTCTTTATAGGAAAATATACATTTTCAAAAAGTCGAGATACCTTGGACATTTGAATTCCTAATCAGGAAAAAATAACTATCAAGAAAGTATCACCAAGCAAAAAGAAATATGCTTTATGAGCACAGGTGATTTGAAAAAAAATAATTTTATATACATACATACATATACATATATATACACATATATATGTATATATATAAAGCTGGCTCCAGCTTTGAAGTTGGACAATGGCTCTCCTTCTCTGAATCCAAATATGTTGTTAAAAGAAAAATTCAGAGTTTCTGTCTTATGTCAGGACCCATCTGGTATGGGAAGATAGATTTTAAGGCAACTTTTTACTTTTCTCTGTGCACATTGTGTCTATATTATATCTTTCATTGAATATATGTCTATATGAATAATCTTTAAGTTTTCTACAATGAACAGTAGATTTTCCTGCAATATTCTTTGAAGTTTTCAGAAAGAAGATGGGGCCCCCACAATAATGAATCTACCTGGTTGATAGATGTCATGATGCTGATAGTGCTACTATAAGACCGGCTTTTGGTTATCAGCTGCTGAAATGGTGCAACTTCTTACAACATTCTGGCCAGAACTCCAAATAAGAACTTCAGATAAACCCTTTCAACTACTCAGAGATATTTGAAACTATACAAGATATTTGAAACTATTCAAGATATCTTAAAACTTAACGATCATTTAACTTTTACAGGATCCCATAGAAAGAACATCACCCCTATGACACCTAGAAGCAATTCTAAAAGATGACATCTTCTCTCCCAACAAAGTTTGTATTCAGAGTTAGTGATGCCATTTAGGGGTTGATTATTGCTCATATATTGGAGGGGTTGGGGTGGAAATTATGGAAGAACAATGATTTTCATAAAAAAGGGAGGAAGAAATTGAATGGGAAAATAGATAGTCTAGTGTGAACTTACATACAGTAATAATAATAATAATAGTAAATAATACAGTGGATATTTGTGAGATATTATTTATTGACAATACATTGGTATAGATTTTTTATATTGATGTAAGTTCAAATTATATTTGCAATATTCAATATGTTCCTATTTATGTTTATAATATTTTATACCTATAAAAACTTATTTTTTTCAGATTGTATGCATTTATATTTCTATTTCTGTTTAAGACATTTTGTATATTGATACAATTTTTAGGCTATATGTATCATATTACATTATATGTTTCTTCCTCTGATCAAGATACTCGTTGCAGGGAGCCACTTGTTGCTTCCCAGCTGCTCGACAGCTCAGACCTGAAATAATCACACAGAAACTATATTATTTAAATCAATGCTTGGCCCAGTAGCTCTTGCTTCTTATTGGCTAACTCTTAAATCTTAATTTCATCCATCTCTATTAATCTGTGTATCACCATGGGGTCATGGCCTACCAGCAATGTTTCAGAATGTCTGTCTCCATCATGGCTACATGACATCTCTCTGACTACACCCTTCTTTCTCCCATCATTCACTTAAATTTTCCCCACCTAGCTCTGTTCCCCTTTAGCTCTGCTCTAGGCCCAAAGCAGTTTCTTTATTAAACATTGATATTCACAGCATACAGAGGGGAATCCCCCATTACCTCTTCTTTCCATGGCTTACATTTTGAGCTCATTGTCCTCATTTACTGCACAATTGTTTAAAGATTGTTTAGTATTCTGATAAGAAGTCTTAGTCTTTAAGTTATATAGGTATTAAGTATTATAGGTCAATAGTCATTCATATTTCTTATACTTATAATCAGGCTAATTAGATTCATCAGATACATAGATATTGTATCCTGCATAGACAGGTAATCTTCAAGCACTTCAAAGATCTGTAGAATATGTCATATAAATAACTTAGGTTTCTGTTGATGTAAGACATGATTGCTCACACAACTGCACCAAAGACACTCCACTTGGAATTTGTTTTCTTCTTGGCAAAACTAGCCTTTGAGCAGAAACTGCCAATGCCTCAATCACTGACAAAATTTATAGTATCTGGACAGAACAAGCAGGATAGAAGAAAAAAGTCTGTCAAATTTTACCAAGACATAGAAACACAGTTTTGAAAAATTTTTTACCTCTAAAAATGTACTGTCAGTTACTCTAGTCCTTAGTCAAAGTTGGTTGCTCCAACATTACAAATGAGACTTTGTGTGATTGCCCAGGTAGCCAGTTGTCTCTGTCATCTACTGGACATTTTGGAAACTGCTTTATTGCACATTCTGCCTACTCAATTAATATTATCTCCCTTCTCAGGCCTTCGATGGGGTTGAAGATTAGATAGTCATGGTTACCTTCCTTTTATAATCTAGATAAGATATTTTCAGTACAGGACTTAGACTTCTTAGGATGGAATATTTATTAAAACATATAGCATATTTTCTTGGTTTAATATTATTTATGCTGGTTATAATTCTAATTTTATACTTGATATCTGTTCCTAGAGTATATAGTTTTGGGTTGGGAACTCTCTTATTTAAATAAAAGAGGGAGGTACTCTTTGAGCTCCTTCAGCCAATAGCCTTTAAATACCAGCCCATGGCCGCTTATAGTATAATTGCTAACGTAAAGCACCCACTTGCTTTCTCTCATCCACCTGCTGGGTTTAGTTCCTGTTCCCCATTCATGCAGAGGACTGTGATCTGTGATTCTATCCATAAATAAATAACCCTTTATTATACTCAATTCTGAGCTAGTGTGGGATTTTTTTCCATATACTTTTATTTTTTCCATTCAAAAAAAATTTACATTTCCTCCCCTTCTCCCAGTACCCTCCCGCTCCCTCCCTCCCGCTGCTTCCTTAAAAGAGTACATGCAGAAGAGATAGGTCCTAGTGTCATTGTTGATGGCTTCTCAGTCTGCCCTCATTGGCAACCACATTTAGAGAGTCCGGTTTGATCACATGCTCGTTCAGTCCCGGTCCAGATGGATTTGGTGAGCTCCCATTAGATCAGGCACACTGTCTCAGTGGGTGGTCCAGCCCCTCACGGTCCTAACTTCCTTGCTCATCTTCTCCTTCCTTCTGCTCTTCGACTGGACCTTGGGAGCTCAATCCATTGCTCTGGTGTGAATGTGGGTCTCTGTCTCTATCTCCATCCATCGGACGAAATTTCTATGGATGTGATCAAGACATTTATCAGTGTAACTATGGGACAATGATAGTTCTGGCACCCTCTCCTCTGCTGCCCAAGGACCTAGCTGGGGACATCCCTGTGGACACCTGGGATCTCCTCTAGAGCCAAGTATCTTACCAGTCCTAAAATGACTCCAATAATGTAGATATCTTATTCCCTTCTCCAATGTCCACCTTTCCTCCATCTACACCCTCCCACTCCCCCAATCTCTCCACAGTCCTTCCCTTTTCCCTTCTCCTTCCACCTGTCCCCTTCCCCTACCCCCGTAGCCCCGCCTCTATCCCCAAGCCCGTATTCCCAACATTTGCCTGGCAATCTTGTTTGCTTCCAATTTCCAAGAGGATCTATATATGATTTTCTTTGGGTTCACCTTGCTATTTGGCTTCTCTGGGCTTGTGAGCTATAAGCTTAGTGTCCTTTGTTTTATGTCTAGGGTCCACTAATGAGTGAGTACATACCATAATTGTCTTTTTGGGTTTGGGTTACCTTACTCAGGATAGCATTTTCTATTTCCATCCATTTGCATGCAAAATTCAAGATGTCATTGTTTTTTACTGCTGAGTAGTACTCTAATGTGTATATATTCCACACTTTCTTGATCCATTTTTCCATTGAGGGGCACCTAGGTTGTTTCCAGGTTCTGGCTATTACAAATACTGCTGCTATGAACATAGTTGCACAAATGCTTTTGTAGTATGATTGGACATCTCTTGGGTATATTCCCAAGAGTGGTATTGCTGGATCCTGAGGTAGGTTGATTCCCAATTTCCTGAGAAACCGCCACACTGATTTCCAAAGTAGTTGCACAAGTTTGCATTCCCACCAGCAATGGATGAGAGTTCCCCTTACTCCACATCCTCTCCAGCATAGGCTATCATTGGTGTTTTTGATTTTAGCCATTCTGACAGGTGTAAGATGGTATCTCAAAGTTGTTTTGATTTGTATTTCCCTGAACGCTAAGGAAGTTGAACATGTTCTTAAGGATCTTTTGGCCATTCGAACTTCTTCTGTTGAGAATTCTCGGTTCATATCATTACCCCATTTTTTAATTGGGTAATTTAGAATTTTTATGTCTAGTTTCTTGAGTTCTTTGTATATTTTGTAGATCAGACCTTTGTCTGATGTGGGGTTAGTGAAGATCTTCTACCATTCAGTAGGATGCTTTTTTGTCTTAATGGCAGTGTCCTTTGCTTTACAGAAGCTTCTGGGATTTATTTTTATAGTCCATCTTCAGCTCTTATGTCTTGTTCTTGTACAACCTGAATGGTTGGTCAGCGTTCTTTAAAATACTTTCTAATATTTGTCCAAGAAACATACATTAATTTATGTTTTATTTCTGAGTTTGGGAGAGTATTAATCTGAGGATTCCATTGCTGTAACAAATCACTTCCCTACAAATTCATATCTATGTTAGCCCTAAATGGCCTTAATTTTCCTCTTCGTGTCCCTGGCCATATACATTTGACCCATCACACATGATGTTTTACCTGAGATAAAGTACCAATCCTTAAAAGATAAACATTTACCTCCTGAAGAGGTCAATTTAGATGCCACAATTCTGGTGCAACTATTGTTAAATTCACACTTGTGCCTATCAGACCATCAATGACAATGTCTTTTATTCATATTTCAATTTTGGTATTAGTTCACTTATAAAAATTTTCCAAAATACTCACTTTATGGTTTCTCCTAATTTTTTTTTGTTTTCTCTTCTCTGGCTGTTCTATCATTGAGCACAATATGGTTTCATAGATTAAGTATTAGGGTATTTAATTGCTCTGAGAAAGGGCTTCCTCCATGATGAGAGGAAATTACTGAGCCAAATTTCACATGGGGCCTTTGAGAGACCCCTCAAGGAGTTTCCCAATGGCAAAGGATTGTATTTACTATCACTTGTTGATCTACATTCATTAGTCCAATGCCTGCCTTTACCACACCTTCTGTATAATCCAGAAGAGAGGAATGTTTTTTTGAATTATTCTTAGAAAAAACATTGCTTCAGGAATGCTCTGCTTACAGTCCCTTTTAAGGTCTTATTTGCCACAATTGAAACACTTGAATTTTTTATTTTTCTTAAAATCTCTGGAAATTACTCTCCAATTCAAACATCATCATGGCCATGAGATTTAATATTGATTGTATTTCAAATCCATTCCTCCAATAGTGTTGATCTTGCCTTTAATAGCCTAATTACCCTTTTGCATTGTGCATTAGAATTTCCAAGAGTCAGAGATTCAATTATTATTTGTCTAGGTTCTGAATTTATTATCATTCTATTTACTGCTAAAGTCATTTTGTCAGAAATCTGTAGTAAGAGGTGTGCAGGCTGCGTTCCTGGTGCCTGGTTAGATTATACCCGAAATAATTACACAGAAACTGTATTCCTTGAAATACTGCCTGGCCAGTTAGTTCTAGCCTCTTATTGGCTAACTCTCACATATTTGTTTAACCCGTTTTTAAGAATCTGTGTGTCTCCACAAGTCGTGGCTTACCAGGAAAGATTCAGTGTGTCCGAACTGACAGGCTTCATGGTGGGCAACTCTCCCTGACTCTGCCTGCTCTATCCCAGAATTCCATTCTTTCTACTCCACCCACCTAAGGGCTGCCCTATCAAAAGGCCAAGGCAGTCTCTTTATTCAACCAATGAATGCAATGCACAAATACAGAAGACCCTCCTACACCATTTCCCCTTTTTCTGTTTAAACAAAAAAGAAGGATTTAAATTTAACATAGTACCATTACATCTAACAAAACAGTTATCAAGCAAGAACTACAATTACCACATTTATATCTACTTTATCTTTATAATAACTAAGGAAAACTATAACTATAACTATCCATTCTTCAACTCCATCAAAGACTCCAGAAGGATAAAATATTACCTAAGTAAACAAGAAATAAGCAATTTCCATACTCTAGAAATGACAGAGACATCTCGCTGCCTGGATAGTCACCCAAAGATTTTCTGTACCGTTGGGGCATCCATCTTCAGCCTATAGGCCCATAAAGGCCAGCAGACATGTCCATGAAGCAGGAAATTTTAAAGACAGTTCAATCACTTTCTTCTGTATTATGCAGAATGTCTTGCATACACTTTCATGAAGCAGGAACCCTGAAGGATCATCTCACCTTTAGGCAAGTTCAGCAGTCCTCTCTGTGGGTTCTTTGTGTCCAGTTAAGCAGTCCAGGCAAGAGCAGTTTCTTGCCCAAATGGCTAGCAAACTCTATAAGGAGCCTCTTCGATGCCCATCTTCCTCTTGAAGTAGCTTGTGCTGCCAGGAACAGACATGTCTCATTGTCATGAAAAGTCCTAAGTTATTAAAACATTAAATGCCATATTCTGTCATCTTTGAAAGATATGAAGAATGCCTATCTAACTAAACTATATCTCTATATATCTAGAAAATCTAACTAACATGATAAATTAATATGTAAATGAACTACACAATCACAATACCTTAATCAAGATCAGAAATACATATATATAACAAAATTGACCTTAAATTTATATCAATAAAGCAAAATTTATACCAATGTAAATTATTCATATCTATATCATCTCCCCCTTTAAATTTAAAGAACATTTATAAACAATATTTGGGAATATGGGTGTAGTTACTTCTTTCCAAACTCCTTCCTGCTGTATGGGGGTGCTGTTAATCAGGTCTGTCATGGTGTATCCTGTTCATCTCAGTCACCAGTTGAGTGAAGTAATTTTCTGAAGGTGTTCACAGTGACCTTTCAGGAGGGCATGGTTTATCAAACCAGATTGGTGTAGAAAGAATCAACAGGGTCTTATCCTCTGTAAAAACAAAAGATGAACCTTTCTTCCAAAGCATCATAACCTTTAGAACCAAATTTTGAAGTAATAATAACTTTTTAATATCCATTCTCGTTTAGCTTAGCAGCCAGACAATGAAACATCTCTCTGTACTTAACTCCTTTACAGTCAAAAACTTCAAAGAAAACACAATAAAATACATAATCCAGACATTCTGTGAATTTTCCATTTTTTCGTGGCTTATTTTTATTTCTTTTAATCAATATCTATCTGTAGTCTGTCTCTTTAATTACTTTACCCCCTTTTTTAAAGCATCTCTCTATATTCTTTTTCTTTTCTCTCCCAAACCTACATACAACCATCCAACACTGTGACCCATTTAGAGGTCTTTTATGTCTGAATCTGTCCTATTATCAGTCTGTAATTCTTTACTATCCAGGAGCATTTCTTAAAATGTTAATCACATCTTAAAAACTTAAGTTGCACCATGTAGGAGAAATATGGTACTGCCTGTTTCCTCCCCAGTCTAAACCTTTTAAATGTGCTGTTATTATGAT
>PVIU01034620.1:0-11156 GCA_004026605.1 Ondatra zibethicus | reverse complement strand
GAAATACAAAGAAAGCTACCTGAAGCTATAGACTATTGAGATTCTTTTGTAAACGAATTAAAATAACACTCTAATAAGAATTTTATTATCTGAAAGTATATTTATTATGCTCAACTTAGTTTGACACCATCCTTTCAACAGTCAAAATAAAAACCAGTATGTTCAATGTCCACCCATTAAACCACTGTTAATTACATTAACTAGGACATCAAAGTGAAAGGGGAAACTCTCCTCCTAATTTTGCTATTGTTCCTCTATGGATTCTTCTATTATTTAGAGGAATTAATATTCCATATTAAGAATTTTATATAGAATCTTTGAATTATGGCATATTTTTTTTACACTGCTGACTATACTTTTAAGTAATAGAAAGTCTGAGTTTTCCAAATTTAACTGCCATTGATCAATACTGAAACAGCAATATTACTTACCGTAGTTTCTTCTTGGCAGTAGTTACACCAGATCACAGGGAAGTTTCTCTTCGAGGCCATAAGACACTTTTCATAAATCATAGAACTCACACGTCTGTATTCTGTAAGAAAATATAGGGCTATGAATCTGAAGACTCTATTAACACCAAACTTTGTGATTGGCAAATTTTGTGATATCATTACCTATACATTAGAGTTTGAATAGAAGTAATATAACACATTTCAAAATAAAATTTTTATTTTCTTGTCTTCTATAAATAGCCTATTTAGTGTATACACAGGCCACTGTCTTTAACTTGTTTTGATATTTTGGTTATATAGCTATTGATTTTGCTGCATCTAGGATTTGTACTATGTGCTGATGATATTGCTTTCTAGGGGTATTTTAAGAAAATTGAATTGAGCTCAACTATGCAAACAGTAATGAGTAGTGAGCACAGTATGAAGATCTTGTGCTGTCCCACTCTTCATTATTGAGTATGTGTGTGCTTCTGTGTATTGGCAGAATAGTCCCCCCAAAATTAACCTTGAATAGCTCTGTAAGCAATTTTATTTTTTATTTACTCATATTAATGGACTCTGCTTTAAGCATGTAATGCTCAAATTCTTCAACAAAATTTTGATGTAATTAATTATCAGCAAATATTACAATTTAGTAAATCACTTCTAATTGCTTTTTGAGAAATATACAAGGAAGCAAAAATATGTATTTTCCCCCATTAGTCCTTCCCATTTTTACTCTTTTTCCTTACTTTCAGATCAGATTTCCTGAGGTATTTAAAAAATATTGGAACAGTACATGTGACAATATTTTTCAAAGTGATTTTTACTTCCTTGGTTTAAAGAAAATTATAAATTATTTCATTATTACTGTAAGTGATCATATTGTATTATTAATTTTGGAGGGAACCAACAATCTCTAGGTACTGCTTTCCATTCTCAAATTATTCATATAGAAAAAATACAATCATATTCAGTAGTACATGAGAGCAGAGACATGATTATCTACTATATTCATAATTATGAAATCATGAGTGAACATGTCAGGCATTTTCAATTATGTGCCATTCAACAAAGAAAGTAATAAGCATAAAAAAGAAAGTTGTACCTATAAAATTCTCTCTAATGGATGATATAATATTTAATTTGGTTCTATATGTTAGTTCCAGGCAAGTTTTATAAATAAAAATATTTTGATACTATTAAATGTTTCTTTAATAAATATTTGAATAGTAATTGTCTTGTATTTGATGAATACATTATAGTAAAACTTCTGGTAATCTTCAGGCAATATCATGTATGGAAAGCTGTGATAATGGTGAATTTATATTTAAACAGATTTCTGCTTTTTTGGTGGTGTGTATGTAAGGGTTCAAGACAAAGTTTCTCTGTGTATCTTGACTGTCCTGGAACTCACTATGTAGACCAGGCTGGTCTTGAGCTCACAGAGATCCACCTGCCTCTCCCTCCCAAGTTCTGGGATTAAAGGTGTGTGCCACCACCACCTGGCTTATTCATGTATATTAATGGAATAAGTATTTGAAACTTTGAAATCATTACCTGCATTAGCAGCAGCATCTCCAAACGAAGAACCGAATGCTAACTCCAACATCTGACAAACCCAACTGAAAAAAATAAAGGGGGAGGTGAGAAGGCATCAGTTAATGGAACAGTCAATATTATTGATGATATTTACAAAAGGTAAGAATTGCTGTTATTTTCATTGAAACATATTAAAATTCAAAAGGATAAAGCTTTCACATCAAAAGTCAATGGTGTCTATAAATATTACCCATTAGGAAGAAGTTTTTTAAATATAGTCACGACTAGAATTAAAACAAATAAAGATCATAATTTGAGGCAAGCATAAAAATTGCAGAGGAAGCATCTCTCAATATGACATAAAAAAAGCTGTATCACTGAAGGTTTCAAGTCTTCTAAATTATATCATCAATAAGAAAATAAATTGCTCATGCCAATAATAATATTTATGGCCAAATTCTCTAGATAAATTAGAAGTGGCACGATGCTGTATGAAAATATGAAACTAAGTCACAATTTCTTATGCCTAATATACATGATTCATAGTATTAAAGTCATGATAAATACTAGTAATCTAAAAGTATGTAATGATTTGTTAGACAGTATCTGAGCAATTTTTACCAAGCAAAAGTTTTGTCTCTGGATGTCTAAAATAACAACAGAAAAAGACCATTACTCTTTCTATTAATTTAAATATCAGTTTAACTTTTTCTAATTGATTTCACTGAAATTCAGGAATTTGTATGTGAGCACCAACAGATAAAGAAGTAACCAATTTGAATTGTAAAGACTATTAAACACTTTATAGAAACACTATTGCCTTTCTGGCATGTTAACTATGATTATCTCAAAATTTCTATTAAGTTTCCTTTGTTTAGCCCCAAGAATTTACTATCATGTGGACTGGTATTAAAAATACAGAATTTTAAGCAAAATAATAATAATTATGGACTTTAACAGTGAAAATTATAATACTGTGAAATTACTGTCTTTTAAAAGTTCTTATTATTGATGAGTTATGTATACAAAACAGATTTCTGGTTTTTTGATAACAGACTATAATTTTAAAATTTCTGGCTAGAATAATTTCTTAGCTGGTTGTATTTAACTCCTTGCAAATATAATACACATTCTTTACAGGGCTGTCTATTAAATCAATTATCTATAGTAACGAGGATAGAAATTTTATTCATATTTTACAGTTCCATATCCTAATATCAAGATTTTATTAAAATTTTCAAGTTGCACAAAAAATAAAATAGAATTTTAAATTATTTTCTTAAAACCATGCAAACAGAAAACTAGATAAAATTGGAGCTCTTGTTTTCTTTCTTTATTTCTAGTATTTGACAGTTGTGACTAGTGGCCACTTATGGATAAACATTGACTTGATGAAGTGAGTTTCTGGGGAAGACCTTTCTTTGATTTGTGATAAACATTCTTCTTCTGTTCTGACTCCTGACTATGAATGCAACATGACCAGATATTACATGTTCCTATTGCCATGCCTCTCAACTATGATGGAATTTTAAACTATTCCCGAAATAAAGCACTCCTCTTTTCAGTTGCTTCTAGTCATATATTTGGTTTTAGCAATGAGAAAAACAACTAATAAAGAAATTTGATACTGAGGAATGGGGATGTTGCTATGCTAAACTTGACCATGTGGTTTGTAGGCTTTTGGATGGGTCTGTTTGGGGAATGTGGAAGAACTTGGAGTTGCATGACAGAGATACCCTACAATGCTATAAACAGAACTTCATGGGGCATTCTGCTGGGAGTTCAGAATACCAGGAGAAACATGGATAACAGAGGTGCAGCTCATGAGAAGGAATAAAGACTCTCTCAGGAACTGTGAGAGAGGACATTCATGTTACATTTTAGTCAAGTATCTGACTTCATTCTGCCTGTACCCTGAAAGGTAGTGGATTAATTTGTTTGGCAGAGGAAATTTCAAGATAGGATAGTATCTGGGGTATGGCATGACTACCATTTGTCCAGGTCTACTGTGAAAAAAGGCAATACAATAAGCAAGGTACAAAAATGAGAAGTGTATATGTGAAGTTTAGTGAACAAAGGTATATGAACAAGTTTAAAGTTTCTGACAAGGCAGGAGTGAAAGGAATTTTAATTGTTACACTGATTGGCACAATAAAGATAAACCTAGCTAGAATTTGCTGGTGTAATTTAATTCCAGCAGCACTCAAGAACCAAATACAGGTAGATGGATCTCTGTGAGTTCTAGGCTAACTTGGTCTACAGTGTGAGTTCCAGACCAGCCAGAGCTACAGAGTAAAACCCCATTTCACTACATACATAATGGGGTGGGGGTCTGAGACACAAAAGGTGAGTCGTGCTCTGTACTGAAATAAGAAAGAGGGTAAGATCTCATCTCTTGAAGCTGCTAACTTATAAAAGTGCAAATTCATTTAAAGGAGTGATCATGAATTGAGAATACTCCTGAAGGAGTATTTTGCTCAAAAATAACTGCTTAGGGAAGTATTGTTTTGTTTTCAGGTTCCAACAATATCATCTACCACAAGGGGCAAACTACATCGTGAGCAGACAGGAGAATTTGGCAGCATCTTCTATAGGTACCTGTTGTGCAGACATGAAATACATGAGTGAGTGAGTCATCAAGGCTTTTACCAAGGATATGGAAAGCCATGATGCCAGAAGGTGTGTGATATGATCATACTCCCTGCAAGGAGGACACTGGGTGAAGTGGTAAATGTGAAGCCTAAGTTCCAACAGACCCCACGATGCTGAAGATACCAGGATCATGGGATATATGCCAAAGAAAGCTGCAGGTATGCTGAAAGAAGCATGCAGGAGTAGAGCTGGCTTTACCTAGGTGACAGAGATGGATAGACATGGCTACTGAAATACATTTGAGCACAGATGCTTCTTTCTTTTCTCCTCTTTCTTTGCTATGTCTCCATTCTTCCCTTTTGGGATAGGGCTGTTTAATTTATGCCTCTATAAGATGAAATATATAACTTATTTTTGTAACTTTACAAGAGATCACAGTTAAGAGACTTCCTTAAGTCTCAGAAGATTCTTTGGGATTTTAAACAGTGTTGTGGCTGTTAAAAGCACAGTTAAAGTCCCTACAGGGACTTCTAAAGTTGGAAAAAATGTGTTTTGTATTATAAGATAGCATTAGCCCATAGGGATTAGAGGCAGAAGGCTGTGGTTTGAATGTGAGATATCTAACATACTTGAACTAATGTATTTGAACATTTGGTATCCAACTGGTGGTGCAGTTTTAGAAAATTTTAGAACATTTAGGAGGTAGAGATCTGTTGGAAGAATTTACTTATGAGGGATACAACTTAAGGTTTGATAGCCCAGATCCACTTCTGTCTGCTATCTGCTTCTTGACTATAAATTGACTGTAAATCAACATAGTCAGCCATTTTCATTTCTGTCACCACACTTACTCTGCTGTGATGGATCATAACCCTTCATATACCATAAGTCAAAATAAATATCTCCTTCCATAAGTTGCCAGGTATTTTGTCAAAGAAAAGTAATACAGTACTGTATTAGACAGTGTACAGAATATTTTCATTACTGTGTTTAATTACACAGCAGTGCTTAGGATTGATTTAATGTTTAGGAAAATAAATTTTGTGTTTTATAGTTTGACATATGACAAAATTAAAATATTCCATATTTCATTTGATTTAGATTTTTTATTGGTATTTAAATACATTTACAAATCTATCATTCCCCCATTGCCCATTTAAAAGCATAATTATAAGTAAGATGCTAAAATTTACATTTTACAAAGAATTCTTAAAAATGTAAACATTAAAATATGTTTCCTTTTTTCTGGCTCAGAAAAAAATCTGACATTTATCAAAAATATCTCAATAACATTTTCTGCATCCAAATAAATCATTTTAAATCTTTATGAAAACAGTAAGAGATTAAGAATATGTTTTCCTGCGGTTATATTTAGGAAGTAGTCCCCTGTTCCAATGTGTTCAAGTGTACTTCCCACTTTCTCTTCTATGAGGTTCAGTGTGGTTGGCTTTATGTTAATGTCTTTGATCCATTTGGACTTGAATTTTGTGCATGGTAATAGATATGGATTTATTTTTATTCTTCTACATGTTGATATCCACTTATTCCAGCACCATTTGTTGAATATGCTTTTTTTATTCCATTTTATATTTTTTGCTTCTTTGTCAAAAATCAGGTGTTGGTTGGTGTGTAGATTGATATCTGGGTCTTTGATAAGGTTCCTTTGGTCCTCCTGTCTGTTTTTATGCCAATACCAGGACTGTTTACAGTACTGTAGCTCTACAGTAGAGTTTAAAGTCAGGGATTGTGATGCCTCCAGAAATTCCTTTATTATACAGGATTATTTTGGCTATCCTGTTTTTTTTCCCAAATGATGGTCAACAAGACAAAATGGCATCCTACAGAATGGGAAAAGATCTTCACCAACCCCACATCGGAAAAAGGACTAATCTCCAAAATATACAAAGAACTCAAGAAACTTGACATCAAAAGAACAAATAATCCAATAAAAAATGGGATATGGACCTAAACAGAGAGATCTAAACAGACAAATCTAAAATGACTTAAAGACACTTAAGGAAATGCTCAACACCCTTACCCATCAGAGAAATGCAAATCAAAAAAACTCTGAGATTCCACCTTATACCTATCAGAATGGCCAAGATCAAAAACACTGATGACAGCTTACGCTGGAGAGGATGTGGGGTAATGCACTCCTCCACTGCTGGTGGGAGTGCAAACTTATATTGTTGCTTTGGAAATCTGTATAGCATTTTTTTTCAGAAAATTAGGAATCAATCTACCTCAAGACCCAGCAATACCACTTTTGGGTATATATCCAAAGGATGCTCAGTCATACCACAAGGACATGTGCTCAACTATGTTCATAGCACCATTATTTGTAAGAGCCAAAACCTGGAAACAACCTAGATGCCCCTCAACCGAAGAATGGATAAGGAAAATGTAGTACAAAAGTATGTTTTCCTGCTTGAACTTTGCAAATCTACTGTAAGAAAGTAAAAATTTTAAATTTTACTATACTTAACTACTAAAATTAATATATTAAATTATCAAATGTCATTATGGTAGAAATTTATTTATTATACTGAGGGTTCATCCATAGGTGTACAAATTCTAATGGAATTAGGATTTTTCCATAAATACTAACATTTTAATGAAAAATTTTCTTCTGTTGCCAAGTAGGTTCAAACAGATACCATCAGACTGCAATTCTTCATAGGATCTTTGAATACTTTCTGATAGCATTTTCTTGGACTATTGATTTTTAAAATTTAAACTGTAAATTTTCTTACAGACATCTTAGTACTCTTTAATAATCTAATTTTATTGCATAATATTGTTAAATGTAACAAAAACTGAAAATAATTGTAAAACTTGTGTTGGGTTTACAAAGTGGAATTTTCAAAAGTTTTAAGTTATATTGAGTATATATATATATATATATATATATATATACTTTATTTTTAAAAAATTGCATTAAAATATGATTTTGCCTACTTTGGGAACTCTTTTCTTTTTACCAGGTTGACATATCCAAGCCTTGATATGAGGGCTTGTGCCTAGTCAAATTGTAACTTGTTATGCCATGTTTGGTTGATATCCCTGGGAGGCCTGCCCGTTTCTGAAGGAGAGGGAAGAGGGGTGGATGTTGGGGAGAGCAGAGGTGGAGGGTTGGGAGAAAAGAAGGGAGGGGAAACTGCAGTTGGACTGTAACGTGTGAGAGAAGAATAAACAATTAAATAAATGTAAAAAATGTTTTGGAGGACAGTGGTTCCTCCTGTATAGAGAACAGATTTTTGCCTGATTAGGCTAATCGAAAGTATACCACTGGATCAAAGTTTGGGCAGGCCTGACAGCAGCCCTAAAAATTCTAGTGGCTTCTCAACTGCAACACCAAAACAGTGTGTGCAGTACTCACCTGGTGTACTCTCCTGGATTTGGGGATGGTGAGGTGCTGTGAGACAATGGTCTTGTAACCTGTAAAGATTTGTCACTTGTATTGGTTTAATAAAACCCGGATTGGCCAGTAGTCAGGCAAAAAGTATAGGTGGGGCAACCAGGCAGGAAGTAGAGGCAGGGTGACAAGAATAGAATTCTGGGAAGAGGAAAGGCTCAGTCTGCAGTTGTTACCCAGATGCAGAGAAGATGAGAATGTCTCACTGATTAAAGGTACCAAGCCATAGGGTAACACAGACAAGAATTATGGGTTAATTTAAGATGTAAGAGTTAATAAAAAGTCCGAGCTAATAGGTCAACCAGTTTATAGTTAATGTAGACCTCTGTGTGTTTCTTTGGGACTGAGCAGCTGCCAAACCCAGCGGGACAGAAACCTCTGTCAACATAATGGTGCCAATGTGGACAACTACATCCACATAAAACGTGAGAGAGCTTGGGAAGTAATTCTTGACACAAAAGAACAGAAACCTATGTCAACAGTGAGGGTAACTGACATTAGAGAATCTCATGCTTCCTGTTGGGTCATGACTAATGAAGATCTTTATCTCTCATCCAGGAGCACCCATCTCTCTGCCCGGCTCTACCAAAACTGTACAGACTCATTTTCAGGTATCTATCCACTGAATAGAGATACCAATCTCAAACTGAAAAGGTAACTGCATGCGCCAGCTAGATTCAGTAGTGCTGGAAGGTGTTATGCCGTAGGCTGCTGAGGGAGAAAAGACATTAATGACTTTACCTTTAATGGACACTGGAGGCTACAATATTGACCTGTCAGGCAAGACATATCCACTGGTGCAACAGTAGCATGGTGGTTGTGGTAGTAACCAATCACTTTCTGACTGTCTCACAAAAGAGAGTCTCATAAACCTTGTCAAAGGCCTATGACTGGGGAGGTCATAGGCCCTAAGGAAGAATAAACCTACTATTGTTGTACTAAATGGTCAGGTTATCAAACTGTCTTTTATTTTTTTCCATATTCTTTTATTTTTTTCCATTCAAAAAATAAAATAAAATTTTTACATTTCCTCCCCTTCTCCCAGTCCCCTTCTCAAACTGTCTTTTAAATATTTGTTTATACCCATATACTTGTGCTACTCTCAACTTTTGCCAGAGAACTTTCTTCTTATTTTTTTGAGTGTGTAATGGTTTATGTAAAGATTCATAATAAAAATTATGAGAATATATCAATATTCTCCCTCCAAACCCTCAGGGAATCTCTCAGAAAAAGGGGTGGAATATAAAAATTGGAGAATGGGGAGGACAGTCGTGAAATACTGGATTCTCAGTATGAATTGGCCATTGCATACCTGACCTCACAGCAGTTGTGTCTGCATGAGATCTGCACAAGATCAATCCAGTAGAAATTCCAACATGGACTGAGGAGGAGTTCCCTAGTTGAGGAATTATTGGCAGATGTTGAATGCTAAGGGCATAATTCTTGGGGCTGTGGCTGCTAAGGTTGCCAATGCTTCACTGGATAGTCCCACACCTATGTGCATATGAGCAGTTATAATTGGACTCAGTGGGCTATTAAAAAGATAGCATGAAGTCCGGAGGACGACATGTTGGAGGAATCATTAAAGAGGTGGAAGGAGCTACTGGTGATGGATATAACCAAAACACATTGTATATATGTTTGAAATTTTTTTTACTTTCTTTTTTGGTGACTCTGGTAGATAATGTATACATTTTAAAATAAGAAATATTATTTTAAAAAACAGTTGGAACATTTTTTGACCATTACTGATCAATTATTTCATATAAATATATCACTCTTATAAAATATTTATAGAACTGGATCAGAGTTGTTTTAAGGATAATACATCTGCATTCACTGGTAATCTCTAATCCAGTTTTACTTCTCGACCTATTTGTCATTATTCTTTGTCAACAGAGAGGGACTAAATTATGCAAAGAATTTCAAAAAAGAAACAATGACAACAAAATGTGCTATTTTAATGTTTCTATTAAAAAAAACTTCAAAATATCTTCCAAGTGGGTTTGGGTACTGTGGTGCATGCCTGTAATTTCAAAAGTGGGAATGTTAAGGCATGAAGATGGGTTATTTGATGTGAGCATGCGTAGTTATCTTATGAGAACAAGGCCAGTATCAACTACATAGTAAGATTCTGTCTCACAATGTTTCCCCCACTGGTTGGTTGAACTGATTTTGTCAACTAAAGCTATCATCTTATTCTTCTGTGTTCTCCAATCCTGAATCAATAAGGAAATCTTTTAGTGAAATTTAAGCAGAAACTGATCTTACACATTTTCCCACACCACTCTTACCCATATCACTGCCTCCCTTCCCCCGCTCCCTATCTTCCACCAACCTCCTCCCCTATGCCCTTTGTCCACCACCCACCACCTCCTCTATATGCCATTGTCTCTCCCCTTTCCACTTTGGCCTGCTTGAAAGACATGCGATATGTGCTCAAAGAAATGAGCAAAGTTTCATTCCATAGAAAATAAACAAAAGACAACCAATTCAATGAGCCACCAGCATTGCTTTTATTACTACGGCCATGGGATTATTCCATGTTGAAATCACATAGCAAATTTCTCAGTCCACTCTCTAGCCAGTCTATCATACTTTGTCTTGTCCTTGCGGTAGACTTAAGCAATTTCAGGAACCAATGGATCATCCAGGTTCGGATCACACAAGAGGGTGCATATAGACAGGAGAACTTGAGAAATTGTCAGTGCTGGTGACCACTCAGATCCCAGTATGTCAAGACAGATGCTTCCCTTTCTGTTGATATTCGGATGGTAAATTCGTGTCGTGAATGCGATCTTGGGTGGTTTGAATGGGTAATCCGATGGGAAATGGATGACTAGGAAAAAGACCCCTCCTTGGTAGGGGCTATCTTCAGGCCCCATTATGGTTGCTTGCCAGTGAAACAGATCTTCTCCCACAGGGCCTGCAGAGCACTGGGCTGGAGGGTCATGAACCAGGTCCAAGAGCTCTTTTTGGAAGGAGTGCATTCAAAAAGACTCGGTTCTCAAAAAGTTAATACATGCAGAAGAGATAGGTCCTGGTGTCATTGTTTGTGGGTTCTCCATCTGCCAACTTTCGCCGCCACATTCAGAGAGTCTGGTTTGATCATATGCTCATTCAGTCCCAGTCCAGGTGGATTGGTGTGCTCCCATTAGTTCAGGCACACTGTCTCA
>PVIU01034619.1:0-11156 GCA_004026605.1 Ondatra zibethicus | reverse complement strand
TTGAGCTCCCAAGGTCCAGTCGAAGAACAGAAGGTGGGAGAAGATGAGCAAGGAAGTTAGGACCGTGAGGGGCTGGTCCACTCACTGAGACAGTGTGCCTGATCTAATGGGAGGTCACCTAATCCAGCTGGACCGGGACTGAATGAGCATATGATCAAACTGAACTCTCTAAATGTGGCTGCCAATGAGGGCAGAATGAGAAGCCATCAACAATGACACTAAGACCTATCTCCTCTGCATGTATTATCTTTTTGGGAACCTAGTCTATTTGGATGCATACCTTCATAGGCCGGGATGGAGGGGGGAGGACCTTGGACTTCCCACAGGGCTGGGCACCATGCCCTCTTTTAAGGAAGCAGCTGGAGGGAGGGGGAGTGGGAGGAGACTGGGAGAAGGGGAGGAAATGTAAATTCTTTTTTTTTTTTTTTGAGTGGAAAAAAATAAAACCCTACCTTTAATTGCAAGGCCTCTAAACTGGGGGGTGGTAGCGCACACCTTTAATCCCAACACTTGGGAGGCAGAGGCAGGCAGATCTCTGTGATTTCGAGGCCAGCCTAGTCTATGCAGTGAGTTCCAGGATAGTGGGAACTACTGTTATGCAGAGAAACCCTGTCTTGAAAAACAAAACAAAACAAAATTTAAAAAGAGCAAGGCTTCTGGCTAAGTTTAAGTATTGCTTTTCTGGCTGAAGTAGATGAGCTTGCAGCCGGATCCCTCAGGCCAGAAGATGAATGCGCATCAGAAAGGCCTGCCTGGACTTTGGTGTAAATACTTCTCCAGATTATCCCAAATCTCTAGCTGGAGCATCTGTGGCACATACAAACACAGTGTAACACGCTTGAGACTCCCATGATTATTGGAACCTTTGAAGTAGCCAGGGAGATAGCCGAGCAACTTCTAGATTAAATTGACCCCAAACCCAGGTTACTCAAAAAGTCAAAACAAAACATCTCCCAAAGCTTGTTCATCTCGAGTTCTGACCAGCCCCATTGCCTATTCATGCTTTCTGAATAAATTTTATTTAATTTTCCAATTTACTGAGCTCAGGGAAGCAGCAACAAAGAGCTGCATAACCTCTGCCAAAGCTGCCCCTGGGTTTGTTCTAGCAAAAGCACAGTTCTCTCTCCTCCCTTGTTCCCACGGGTCATCTGAGCAAACTGAAGTGCTTCCCTTCCTTCCCAGCATGGCTGGCAGTGTTCAGTTCCATCCAAACCAAAGGTACCTGATGCCTAGCAGCTGCCACCAGGCCGTATACATGGAGCCCTCCAATTGGGCTGCTGTTGAGAACTCCTGTTTCCCTCGTCAGTTCAGCGGGAGTTTTAGACCTACGGCTATTACACAAAAGGGTTGAGAGGCTTAACAAACTGTTACCCATACCTGGTTCTCCAGCTAGCAGTGACCAATAGATTCAAGAGCTTATCTCTTGTCCAGCCTTTACTAAACGTTTTCTTGGCTTAACTGAGAGCTACTAGCTTGAAATGACAGCTACCATTTGGTTGATTGCTCTTCGCATTTGAGTAATGTTTCCCATACTCTTATGAATCTGTTGGTTTTCTTTATTTCTTGTGTGTGTGTGTGTGTGTGTGTGTGTGTGTGTGTGTGTGTGTGTGTGTGTGTCTACATGGAGATAGAGCAACTTGAGTAGGTTCAAGTGTGTGCCTACATGAGGAGGTCAGGGGTCAATAATAGTGTCTTCCTTTATCTCAATACTAAAAGTTCTGTTCTACTTCTTCTTTATTAATTAGCTCACTCCCTCATCCACAAGTCTACAGACCCTGAAGCCTAGGAGTGACAGGCGGCTTGCTCAGAGGAATGCAGGTAGTGAGTGGCAAAGTTGAGTTTTGGGCCTAGGCGTGGTGCTGTGGAGTCTGCACACTTAACAATCAAAGTGGCCGATGCCAAAGAAAAATACAATCATTAAAGCAGCACACACGCCAACATACAATTTTCTAGTCAAGAAAACAATGTCCTTAGGATGAAATATACATTCTACTACTGGGTTATCTAGATTTGTAAAACCATTTACCAACCATAAACTACACATCTTCCCCAGTACATTAGAGCAAGTGGATAGACAGAAGAAAAGCTTTTTTTTGTTTCCTTGTAGTTTCTAATAAACTAATTTGGTTGGGAGAGAAACTGACCATCAAGAGTATAATTATGATCACTATAAAATATCGAGAAATTTGCCACTCGTATGGTGAGCCTTTCTCTGAATAGCATTCAAAGCATTTCCTTCTTCCATCCAATTGTAGACCATTGTACAACTAAGGGTAAGGGCTCTTTAGTTCCCCTTCCCTTCTCTCCCATATCTTAAAGGCCTCCCCACTTTCCCATCCAGAGCGTTTGAAATGTGGCTTTATCCTCCTCTGCTTTCCGCTTGCCTGTCTCTGCTTGGGAAAAACTGGTGTAGGCATCGCTGCCAGCAAGGGTGGGAGCCTGGCCCCCCTCTTCTGAGAAGGGACCCCCATAATAACAATCAGTCTGAGTAGACAAATTCAAAATACTGTATTCCCAGTCATCTCCATCCTGATCCCCCTGGTATTTCTCGGCCTTCCCCCAACTTTGATAGGATTCCAGGGCAAGCCCCTCACTGCCCTGGAGCTGCTCCGCTACGGTATCAGGGCTCCTTTTAGCCTCGTCTGTCTCGGATTGCCGGATTCTCAGAGCAGGCACCTCTTTCAGTGAGAACTGTAAGGGAGCTATTGCTGAGAAGGGCCCCTCCTCTGCGCCCTCAGACCAAGGAATAAAACACTTGCTTTCTTTTTCCCTCTCGAGCGGAGGCCAGCGTTCCCACTGTAGAGACATGTCCTCACTTAGAGTCTGGACTGGGTCTACAGCTGCTCCTGCTGCTGGGAATGGTACCCAAGCTTGTATCTCCAGAGGCCAGGTAGGATCCAAGGCATTGTCCTTCCTTCCTTGCCACCTTTGCTTCTTTCTCTTTCTCTTTGGGTTGACATCAGGGCCCACCTCCTCCCATGAAGCCTGGACGAGAGGGGCAGGTGAGCCTAGGAGGTCAGCCTGTGGGCCCTTATACAAAGTGAGAACAGACACATCATCCTCAATCCCATCGTTGGCAGCTAGCAAAGATTCTGTAAAACTGGTTCGCATCAGCTCTGGCCTTACAAAAGAAGCCCATGCCTGAACTGTCACAGGCCAAGGACTCGACTCAATCTTTTGGTTCTTCTTAGCTCTCTTTTTACAGCGATGCCTCTTCTGGGCTCTTCTTTCCTTTCTGACTGCCACAGAGGTCCCTTCTAGAGAAGGCTGACCTGTACTTGCCTCGGGCAGCACAGTGCCAGCTGGTTCCTGCCAGAACTGAGCACTAACCACTGTTTTCTCTTTCTTTCCCTTCCTTCTTTGCTCCTTGCCGGACAAAGCCCCCATAGCAGAAGCCTGACAAGGAAACGGGCTTGTCGAAGATGCTTGAGTCTCTAGTGTCATGGGCCGAGAAAGATACACCTTCTTACTTTTCTTTCTATTCCTGCTTTTACGGCTGCTTTTTTCCCCTCGGTTGCCCCCACCATTTGTATGGGATGAAACTTCAGGAGCCACATCTGCGCATCGGCCTGGGACCGCTGTACTCAGACAAGGGCAAACCCCGAACATTTCCCTTGTCTCCTCCGTCTTCTTTTGATGCGCAGTTTTCTGTCCCAGGTTTACCCCATGGCATGCAGTGGACAGAGCATCTTCAGGAAGGAGAGTCTGAATTGGAGGTCCCACCCCCACAGAGGCTGCAGCCGCCGGATCTGGATCTGTGTCAATTGCCTGGGTCGTCAAAGCCTCCATGAGAGTTAAAATGTCGTCCTCCATATTTCTTGTCAGAGAACCTTTGCTTTGCTCTTGCTTCTGCAGAAAGTGAAGCGTTTGCTTGCACCAGAAAGGCCAGAAGGCAATCAATGAGAAGAAGGTAAATCCAGCTCAAGGTTGGCAGAAAGTATCGAGCTGAAGTCTGATGGGTAAACTCCAGATTAGGCGCCCCAAGGCTGCCTGAAATGAGTTAAAGAGGTTGACTAAAGAGGTTGTAAACAGTGTGAAGATGTCAGGTATGAGCTGCCACCAGCAGCCCCCTCTGAGGCAGTGTTAGGTGCTCCACACAACCTTCTTCAAAATGCTTCAACCGCACTGAGTCAATTGGAGACCATGGATATCTTCAGAATTGAGTGCCCTGAAGAGCGTCACAATTTCAGTTTATATTAGCATTTAATATCGCTGCTCTCATCTTCGAAAAAAGTTGGCAATTCTGAAAAATAAACCACAAAAAAATTAGAAAACGATTCCACTTTTATATCAGGGATGCATAACTTAATGGTTAGGAGAAATACTGAAAAACTGTTAGTATCTTTTTAAGCTTCAAATGTCTACCTCCAGAGACCAAATTGTAGACAGGAACACTATGGTTGGGTCTACACAAATCAGAGGAGAAAAACATGTGTCATCACAATGAACCTCGGGGACCAGCAAGTTGGCTCAGTGACCAAGCCTATGACCTGCTTATTCCCTGGAACCATCATTGTGGAAAGAACGAACTGACTCCAAGTTGCTCTCGACTTCAGTACTCACACCACTGTGGCACTTGTATACACACACACACACACACACACACACACACACACACACACACACACACACTAAAAGCAATAAGCCTCAGCAGGTGTTCCTGGATACCAATCTGAATGGTCTCTTATGTATCCCCAAAATGCACTGTCTTCTCAAGCTACCTCTGGCCCTTGGTGTGTAAGCTGGTGACACACAATAGCACTGTCAACTGATAAGACTTTGGTTCAGTTCCTGTTAGCATTTAGGTCTCCTTCAGTGAAGTATGATTCCTCTAAAGCTGAGATGCTTCATCTAGGTGAGGGCACCATCCATCCATCATATGCTCTGCATAAGTAGACTTAGCAAAATACTTCCTGTGTCCTCATAATATATGTAATATATATAATTACACATATAATCAGTAGCATTTACATGTATCTTTTCTTCCTGAGAACAGTTTTGTTGATTGTTGGATCAATGAATCAAGAAGGGATAAAACTTCCTTGGTCTAGATATGACTGACACATGATGTTCAATGAAGCTACCATATTTTCCTGGACTTGGTATTAACCTAGTTAGGAAAAAAAGGAAAGTTGATGTGTCTTTTTTACCTGAAACCTGCTACTTAAAATAGATTTGAAATCTAGTGCAAGAATTGCAGCCATATCTCTATGAGTATGACAACCGCAATGGACACAGGGGAAGGCTTTGTTCGTCATCCCTCTATACCACAAAAGGCCTATGGCAACTTTCATGTAGATAACATTGTTGGCCAATCCTCTTTCAACTGCTTCCAATGTAAGATTACAAAAAGAAAACTTCCATAGCGAAAATTACATGTAGTGATTATTTAGCAAGTTTTATCCTTTTCAAAAGTCTTCTCTGATGCCATGTATGTCCTTTACCATGACTCTGTGAGTATATTCAAGAAGACAAAGTGCTAGGCTCACAAAAGCAAGAGTTATCACTGGATGAAAGCCAGATTGCAAACTGCGAGAGGCCAGTTAATACAGTGCAATACCTACTGAGAATTTGTCTGTGAGTTCGAGGCCAGCCTGATCTACAGAGTGAGTTCCAGGACAGGTTCCAGAGCTACACAGAGAAACCCTGTCTCAAAAAAAGAGAAAGAAAGATAAGGAAAAAAAAGAAACCGCTCTCTAAGTATTAACTACCCTCCATCCAACCTCTGTCAACTAGTACTATTAATTTCTATAGGCTTAGATTTGCCCACTGTGAGCATTTCATATTGGAGTCAAAGAAGACATTTTGTATCAGTTTTTTTTTTTTTGCCAGATGCACTGGTTGCAAGGCTCACTCATGTGCAGACTATAGCAGTACTTCATTCTCTTTTCTAGCCATTAAGTATTTCACTGGGTGTGGGTAGATAATAGCACATAGTGTTTACCATCACAGGTCAATGAACATTTGAATTGCTCTACTTTTTGACTATTATAAATGATGATGCCACCCATATTTGTGGACAGGTTTTAGGATAGCCATGCTTTTAATTCTCTTGGATATAACATCTAAGGAAGGTATTAGATTATATCAAAATTTTATATTAAACTCAGTACTACCTATATAGAGTTCCTCAAGGCAGAACTGTGTTATATTCCTATCAGCAGTGCACAGCGGCTACCATTTCTTTGTAATCTTGTCAATCCCCCTTAATATCCATCTTTGATTAGTACTATCTTAGTGGCTATGAAGTGATATCTCATTAGTTCTCTCTGTTTATTTGGGGTGTAAGAAGCATTACACTTAGGTCCTTGTGCATAATAGGTTGGTGATCCACTCCTGAGTTTGAGCCTCGGTCCCTTTTTCTTTGTATACTTTATTTTGAAACAGAGTCTCATGAAATCGTGTACATTGGCCTTGCGCTATAGTTCAGGTGGGCTTTGACTTTGCAAAACTCCCGCTTTGGCCTTCTAAGTGACTAGAGTTGTGGTCCTCCACCACCAGGCCTAACTTCCCATTATAGTTGTGATTGACATTTCCTTGGTGACTGTTAACATAGAATGTGTTTTCATGTGTTTATTTGCTACATCTGTTTCTTCTTAGGAAAAATATCTATCCCAATTCTTTGTTGCAGTGCTAATTAAATCTGTCATATTTACATCTTGGGCCCTACCATTATGCTACATTCCAGCATTTCCCTTGGCTATCAAAGAGATAAAAGATTAAATCGCGATGCCTATAAAGTCATGTTATTACACTCATTTCCAATAGTCATTTGAGGTGGTGTAAATCAGACATGAGGGGTAAAATAATCAAAGTGAATATAACTGTGTGACTAATGAACTAGCCTTATTTTCTGGGCAAAACTCACTCAGGAGTTACATCCTGTGTGTCATATCAAGAAACACAATGTAACAGGCTGTACCGCTATTGCTAGCCTTAAACTGAATCACTTCATTCGGCTCATATGCTTCAGAGTTCTCCAGTACAAAACCATTTTCCAGTTGTCACTAGGAAGTAATTTACAAGGAGCTATCAGTTGGTTTCCTAGGACCAAAGGAGATGACACAGAGGAAATACTATCACAGTGCCTACATACTGCTAAATATATTTTAAAATACACACTTGTGTTTTGTACAACTATAATTTATACAAAACTTTTTTGTTTGTTTTTCAAGACAGAGTTTCTACGTAGTTTTGGAGCCTGTCCTGGAACTAGCTCTTGTAGACCAGGCTGGCCTCGAACTCACAGAGATCCTCCTGCCTCTGCCACCCGAGTGCTGGGATTAAAGGCGTGCGTCACCACCACCAGGCTACATGCAGTGTCTTTGTCAGTATTCCTTTTATGATTATTGTTACTGCTAATTTAAGATATTTTAGAACCTTGAAATATATAAAAAGGAAATTCATGAACACAGGAAATACTGTGTTTCAGTACTCCATGACATCTTAGACAAAAGCACTCTTGTGGCCTCCTAGTCTAGGAATCCTAGCTTGTTTCGAGGACCTTCTTGCTGAGCAGAAGGCCCTTAAGATGACTGACAACATTCAAGAAACTGCACAGTCTTTGTTCAGGCCATCTTTACTTTTCACCGTGTTGTGTTGCCAGGAAGCACATCAAGGCACCATCATTATGAAGCAGGTTAGTGGGTTTCTCTGTGAGTGACTTTCGAATTGGATGGTATGCTCCTGATTAAACTCTTACTAAATCATAGCTATAGTGAGTGAAGCAAATGTGCAACAACTATAAACTCAATCCGAATTGTTCTTATGTAAATTATTTTTCAAAAGCCAAAGCAATGCACCTGTAGTAACAGACCAAACACCACAGAAGGCCTTCGGATGAGAAGCAGTATTCCTCTTCCCTACACTTGGCGACTTTAGCAATCCTAGCAGGTGTCTTCGTTTGCTTCTTTATTTGCTTGTTTGTTTTGTTTTGTTTTTAAGGAGGAGGCCTGAAAGATTCACCATTAAATATGATGTTTATTCTAAGGTTTGGGTTGACATCCTCTGCCAGTGAAAGTTCAGTTTTATTCATAGTTTTCTGAAGGTGGGGGCTGTGTTTTAATCAGAATTAAGTATTGAATTGTAGTAAATATTATTTTCTGCATATATTGAAATGTTTTTCACCTTTAACCTATTTTTAACCTATTAATGTGATTGTGTGGGTAGACTTTGTTGTTGTTGTTGTTGTTTTAAAGACAGGGTTTCTCTGTAGCTTTGGAGCCTGTCCTAGCACTAGCTCTATAGACCAGGCTGGCCTCAAACTCACAGAGATTCACCTGCCTCTGCCTCCCAAGTGCTGGGATTGAAAGGAAAGCGTGCCCCACCACTGCCCAGCTGTGTTGGTAGACTTTTTAATTCTTTATAATCCTAACATTCTCAGAATGAACACTACTTAACCATCATGCACTTTTTTAAAAAATTATTTTTATATGTGTGAATATTTGCCTGTATGTTTATATGTGCCTTCAGAGTCAGAAGCATCAAAGCCCCTGGAAGCAGAGTTACAGACAGGCGTGAGCTGCCACGTGATTAATGGGAATCAAATCAGGATCCTCTGAAAGGGCAACCAATACTCTTAATTTCTGAGCCACCTCTCCAGCCACCAACCACACTATACTTTTAAAAATACTTCACCAATATGGACTTTCTACCATTTCTTTTTGCTTCTTGTTTTCTTCCAGTGGTAAGGATCAGACCCAGAGCTGTGCGTGTTTTAAAGAAGTGTTCTACCATCGACAGATATCCCTATTGCCTGTGTACTTCCATTTCATTCATGGATTGTAATGTCTCACTTTCATCTGTTTAGCTTGAAATACAGCTTTTAACTTTGGCCTAAGTGTACATTCCCCTAGAGTCAGAAGAGCTCACACAGTGAGATATGCAGCCATAACCCCTTTTCCCCAATGTAGCACCCTGAAACAGGGCACTATTTCAACCAGGAAGTAGACAGTGCTACAGTCAAAACATCATTTCCATCAGCACCAGGTTCTCCTTCCCTCCCTTTCTGTGACTCGTCCCTGGCAACCACTAAATTTCAGTACGTTTAAATCATCGCTTCAAGAATGTTGTACAGCCAGGCACGGAGGCACACGTTTGTAACCTCAACACTCCGGAGGCTGAAGCAAGATAACCAGGAATTCTAGATCAGCCTGGGCTATACAGCAAGACCCTGTCTCCAGAAGTAGAAATAATAACTCAATTTTTAATAGCCATATGAATGGTATTTTGCAGTATATATTCCTGGGAGAGGTTAACTTTTTTTTTTCAATTCAGAATAGTTCTCTGGAGATTCATGTGGGGTTTTATTTTTTGTTTGTATTGTTTTTGTTTTTGTTTTTTGTAGGAATGACTCTTTCCTGTGTAGTATTCCATGGTATGAATGGGCCAGAGTGTTTGAATATTCACACACTAAGCAGTATTTCTAGCGGGCTACTATTGTGAATACAGTTGCTGGGAGCATTCATCTTCCTGTTTTGGTATGAATGTAAGTCTTCATTTATCTGGGATAAATACCTAGGTGTGCAATTGCTCTGTCACATGATAGCTGTAATTTTGCTTTATAAGAAACTGTCAAGCTGCTTTCCCAAGTGTCTACATTTTACATTTCTACTAACAATGTACTGGTGATCTAGTTTCACCATATCTCCATCAACATTTGATAATGTTTTTAAATTTTAATCATCCTGCTAGCTGCAATATCTCATTGTGGCTTAAGTTTCTACCTCTATAGTGCCTAATGGGTATTAAACATTTTTCATGGCTTCATTTATTATGTGCATACTATTCTTTAATGAAGTATCTGCTTGCTTATTTGGCCACTTAAAAAGTTTACATCTATTATTTTATGTATATGAATGTTTTATCTAAATGTATGTCTGAGCACTATGTGTGTGCCTAGTGCTATCCGTGGCTAGAAGGGGAAGCTGGATACCCCAGAACTGGAGTTACAGATTGTTGTGAGCCACTATGTGGGTACTGGCAAGCAAATCCAGATCCTCTGAAAGCTAAGTCAGTGTTCTTAACCTCTGAGCCATCAATTCAGTCCCTATGTTTTTTTTTACTTTTGTGTTTTTAGAGTTCTTCATACAGTTTAGCTACTAGCCATTGTCAAATATATAGTTTACAAATATTTTTCTTCTCTTGTGTAACTTATATTTTTATCCTCTTCACAGGAACTTTATTTTTTTTGGAAACATTTCTGACTGTCCCAGAACTCCCTATGTCAATGGCCTTGAGCTCACAGAAAACCCCTGCCTCTGCCTCCCGAGTGCTGGCGCCACCACGCCTGGCCGAAACTCTTTCCTCAGAGTATACTTTTTTATTTTTGCTGAAACATACTTAACTTCTGGTCTTGTGAAGCATGCTTTGATATCAAGTTTAATAGCTCTTTGCCTAGTTCTCAATCCCAATGATCTTCCACTGTTTTTCTAAAAGTTTTATAAATATACATTTTAAATTTAAGCTTATTGTCTACTTTTACTTAACTTACATACTGTGTTGAACTTCAACTGGGATTTTTTTTTCAATATCTGGTACTCTGATATCATTTATTGAAAAAAACAAAACAGTATTTTTCTTTTATTGAATTACACCTATTCCATAGCCAAAGGTAAATTGGGCATATTTTGGGGGGTGCTTTGCTCTGTTCTATTGATCTTTGTGTCCATTCCTTTACTAATACCATACAGTCTTTGTGAGTTTTTGATTGTTTGTTTTGTTATGTTTGTGTTGAGATAGTCTCTCACATTAGACAATAGACTGGCCTGGAAATCTCAACTTTCTTTCTTCAGTCTCTCAAGCATTGGGATTACATATGGATACCACTATATCTGGCAAAACATATATTATTTTTAACTATTTATTACATATGTGTGTTTTGCCTGCCTGTGTATCTGTGCCTGGTGCCCATGGAGGGCACAAAAGAGTGTCACATCCCATGACAGTAGAGTTGCAGGTACTTGTGACCCATCACATGGCTGCTAGGAATCAAACTAGGCTCTTCTGAGAGAGCAGCAAATGCTCTTAGCTGCTGAACCATATCTCCAGCACCAAATCCTACACATGCTTGATTACTGTAGTATGGCAGGATGAAAAATGATGCCACTTAGATGTTTACACCATTACCTGAGAATATGTTACTTAATATGGCAAGG
>PVIU01034618.1:0-11157 GCA_004026605.1 Ondatra zibethicus | reverse complement strand
CTCACGGTCCTAACTTCCTAACTCATCTTCTCCCACCTTCTGCTCTTCACCTGCACCTTGGGGGCTCAATCCATTGCTCTGATGTGAATGTGGGTCTCTGTCTCTATCTCCATCCATCGGATGAAATTTCTCCCACCTCTATCCCCGCCCCTGGCTTCCAACTTTTGCTTGATGATCCTGTTTGCTTCCAACTTCCAGGGTTCTGTGTATGCTTTCTTTGGGTTCACCTAGGTATTCAGCTTCTCTGGGCTTGCGAGCTAAGTGCTTGGTGACCTTTATACCATGCCCTCTTTCAAGGAAGAAGGGGGAGGGAGGAGGGGTGGGGGGGTAGTGGGAGGGGACCGGGAGAAGGGGAAGAAAGGAAAAAAAAATTTATTTCTTTAATTATGTTTTTGAATGGAAAAAATAAAACAAAACAATGTATGGAAAAAATAAATAAATAAATAAAACAAAAAAAACAAACAAACAAAAAAAGAAAATAGAAACAGAGGAAGGAGAAGAATTCCAGCTCAAAGGCCCAGAAAATGTTTTGAAGAAAATTTCCTAACCTAAAGAAAGACATGCCTATAAAGAAACAAGAATATAAAACACTAAATAGATTGGGACAGAAGAAAAACACCACTTGCCACATAGTATTAACAAACATACAGAACAAATAAAGAAAATTAAAAGTTTCAAGGAAAAAGACCAACTGACATATAAAGACAAACCTATTAGAATTATGCCTAACTTCTCAGTGCAGACTCTAAAAGACCACAGATGCCAAACCAGACTACTATACTATGGAAAAGTTTCAATCACCATCAATGGAAAAATAAGATATTTGATGATAAAGTCAAATTTAAACAACCAACTCTACAGAAAGGGCTAGAAGGAAAACTCTAACCCAAGAAGGTTAACTAAACCCATGTAAACACAGGAAATAATCTCATACCAGTAAAACTAAAAGAAGGAAAGCACCCACACACGCTCCAACAACAACAACAACAACAACAACACTGACAACAACGAAATAATCAGGAATCACCAACACTGGCCATTGATAGCTCTCAATATTGATGGTGTCAATTCCTTAATAAAAAGACAAAGACTAACATAATGAAATCAAAAACAGGATCCATCTTTTGGCTGAATGCAAGAAACATACCTCAACAATGAACATAGACCTTAAATAGGGCAAAAGGTTGGAAAAAGATATTCCAAGAAAATGGACATAAGAAGCAAGTGTGTGTAGCCACTTTCACAAAATAGACAAACAAAAGCTAATCAAAAGAAATGGGGAATGACACTGCATACTCATCAAAGGAAAAGTCCACAGGGATGTTTCAGTTCCTGATATCTATGCCTCAAGCACAAGGGCACCCACTTTTGTAAAAGAAACATCACTATAGCTAAAATAACATTTTCACCCTCACTCACAGTGGGAGACTTCAATTCCCCACTCTTACCAATAGATAGGTCAGCCAGACAAAAAGTAAATAGAGAGATATTGGTGCTAACAGACGTTATAAAACAGATGGAGGTAACAGATATTTACAGAACATTTCACCAAAGCACAAAGGAATATACGTTCTCCTCAGAACCTCACGGAACTTTCTCAAAAATTAACCACATACTTGTATACAAAGAAAGTCTCAACAAATACAAGAAATTTGAAATAACTCCCTACATCCCTTCAGACCACCACAGATGACAGCTGGATGTTGTCAACAACAGAAAGCTTACTGATTCATTAAAACTGAATAACTCTCTATGAAAAGTGGATCAAGTTAAAAATAAAGAAATTGAAGTCTTTCTAAAAATCAATGAAAATGAATACACCACATACCCAAACTCATGGGACACAATGAAAAAGAATACACAGCATACCCAAACTTATGGGACACAACGAAAGTGTCACTGAAAGGAAAGCTCGCAGCACTAAGTGCCTACATAAAAAAAAATTTTAGAGAGATCTCAAACTAACAACCTAACAGCGCACCTAAAAGACCTAGAACAAAAAGAAGCAAGCACACCCAAGAAGACTAAATTACAAGAAATGAATTAAACTGAAGGCTGAAATAAGTAAAATAGAAACAAATAAAATAAAATAAAAACAACACAAAGAATCAATGAAGCAAAGAGTTCTTTGAGGAAATCAATAAGATAGACAAATCATATTCAAACTAACTAAAAGATGGAGAGAGAATATCAAATTAACAAAATCCCAAACAGAAAGGGGAATATAACAACAGATACTGAGGAAATCCAAGAATCATTAGAACATATTTTCAAAACCTGTACTCCACAAAATTAGAAAATCTCAAAGAAATGAATAATTTTCTTGATAGGTACCCAGCTAACCAAAGTTGAATCAAGGTCAGAAAAAATGATTTAAATAGGCCTATGACCCTTAGTAAAATAGAAGTAGTCATTTAAAAAAGCCCCCCCAACCAAAAAAAGCTCATGGCTAGACAGTTTTAGCACAGAATTATACCAGACTTTCAAAGAAGAGTTAATCTTAATACTCCTCAAATTATTCCACATAACAGAAACTGAAGAAACATTGCCCAATTCATTTTATAAGGCTACAGTTATCCTGATATCAAATCACATAAAGACCTAATAAAAAGGTAATTACAGACCAATTTCCCTTATAAATATATATTCAAAAGTACTCAATAAAATACTTGCAAACCAAATCCAAAAACACATCAAAAAGATCATCCACCATGATCATGTAGGCTTCATTACAGAGATGCAGGGATGGTACAACATATAAAAATCAGTAAATGTAATCCACCATATAAATAAATGGAAAAAACTACATGATCATCTCATTGGATGCAGTAAAGGCCTTTGACAAAATCCAACATCCCTTATGATAAAATTCCTGGAGAGATTAGGGATACAAGGGATATACCTCCATATAATAAATGCAATTTACAGCAAGTCAATAGCCAACATCAAATTAAATGGAGTGAAAATTAAAGCAATTTCATTAAAACCAGGAGAAAAACATGGTTGTCCATTCTCTCTACATCTATTCAATATAATATTTAAAGTTTTAATGACAAAAATAAACAACTGAAGAAGATCAAGGGATACAAATTGAAAAGGAAGAAGTCAAAGATTCTTTATTAGAGATGATATAATAGTATATATAAATTACCCTAAAAGTTCTACAGCTGATAAACAGTTTCATCAAAGTGGCTGGATGTAAGATTAACTTCAAAAAATCAGTAGCCTTCCTACATGCAAAATACAGACTGAGAAAGAAATACAAGAAGCAACACCTTTCACAATACCCTTAAATAATATAAAATATCTTGAAGTAACCCTAACCAAGCAAGTGAAATATTTGTATGATAAAACTTCAAGTCTTTAAAGAAAGAAATTGAAGAAGATATCAGAAGATAGAAAGACCTGAAAATAATCTACCCATGGATCCATAGTATTAACATAGTAAAAATGGCCATCCAACCAAAAGCCATCTACCGAGTCAATGCAATTCCCATCAAAATCCCAATGCAAATCTTTTCAGACCTTAAAAGAATAATTTATAACTTCATATGGAAAAGAGAAAATCCAAGATGTTAAAACAATCCTATACAATAAAAGAACTTCTGAAGGTTTCACTGTCCCCAAATCACCCAGGCTAATGCTAGGGCAGAGTGTTGCCCATTGCTGAGGACAACATCCACACTGCTCATTGAATGTGGAGAGGTTGAACTGGTATCTACATGGAGCCTTCACCCTTACATTCTAGTGTCTTTGGTGCAGGAAAGTACTCCACAGGCTAGAAACCTGAACAAACACAAATAGTCTAAAGAAAAAAAATCAATGAAATGATTCCTAATAATATTCTGCTGTACTCATAAAGCTGGTGCCTTGTCCAGTCAGGATCAGAGAGGCTTCTTCAGACAGCAGATGGGTTCAGGTGCAGAAACCTACAGCCAGATATTATGTGGAGAGAGAGTCTAAATTAGAGGTCTCAATCAAGTCCTTCCCCTCAGAGCTCGGGGATCTCCTGGAAAAGAGGCCAGAAAGATTGTAGGAGTCAGAAGGGATGGAGGACACAAGGAGAACATGCCCACTTAGTCAACTATGTCGGCACCTATGGGCTCACAGAGACTGGAGCAGCAAGCACAGGAACTGCATGGATCTGCACCAGGTCCTCTGCATTGATGTTGTGGCTGTTAGCTTGGTGTTTTTTGTGGAACTCCTAACTGTGGGAGTGGGCGTGTCTCCGACTTGTTTGCCTGCTCATGGGACTTTTATCTCGTTTTGGGTTGCCTTGTCCACTTAACTGTGAGGATTTTGTCTTCTTGTCTTATTGTATTTTGTTTTGTCATGTTCGGTTGTTGTCTCTTGGAGTCCTGCTCTTTTCTGATGAGAGGAGGGGGAGAAGATCCTGGGGAGGAGGAGGCAGTGTGTGGAAGCCGGGAGGAGTGTAGTAAAAGGAAACTGTGGTAGGAATGTATTGTGTGAAAGAAGAATGAGAAGAATCTATCTATGAGAGAGAGAGAGAGAGAGAGAGAGAGAGAGAGAGAGAGAGAGAGAGAGAGAAATTTGGGTGTAGAAGGAGCTGTCTGTTCATCCTGGCTGCCTACAACCAAAATAGAAACTGTATTAATTAAATCACTGCTTGGCCCATTAGCTCTAGCTTCTTATTGGCTAACTCTTACATATTAACTTAACCCATTTCTATTAATTGGTGTATTGCCATGTGACAGTGGCTTACCTGCAAAGTTTCTGCATACCTGACTCTGGCAGCAGCTCCATATCGTCTCTCTGACTCCACCCTCCTTTCTCCCAGCATACAGCCTAGCTTTTCCTACCTAGTTCTGTTCTTCCCTGCCATAGGCTCAAAGCAGTTCTTTATTCATTAACCAATAAAAGCAACACACAGACAGAGGACCTCCCACACCATTTTGGCTGAGGGAGCCTGTGGTGTATTTTATGGATTGACAATCAACTGATGTGCATTAGCCTATCCACATGGAATAGTGCCATCCCTGGGCTGGTGGTTCTAGTTGCTCTAAGAAAGCAAGCTGAGCAAGTCATAAGGAACAAGCCAGTAAGCAGCACTCCTCCATTGCCTCTTCATCAGTTCCTATCTTCAAGTTCTTGCCTTGAATTCCTGCCCTGACTTTCCTGATAATGGACTACAAGCTGTAAGATGAAATAAACTCTTTCCTTCCCAAGCTGATTTTGGTCACAGTGTTTTATCACAGTAACAGTTATCCATACGAAAATATTTTATTTCACAGATATTAAAAATGAGTCTTGGAGAAATAAACTAGCATTTCAAAATACACATTTAAGTGCACAAGTTGCTACTAATATCTGAAAGGAAATTAATAACATAGGCAATAAAGCTAGGACCCGAAGCGAGAAAGAGTAGAGCCACTACTTTGCTGTGCTGAGCTATGAAAGCACATCAAGTCGTGAATAATTTAAAGAAGATCCTAAGGAGAAATGAGTGTATAAATCAGAGAAAAACGTGAGCTAATGTAAAGAGCTGCCCTTAATACATTCCCACAAAATTATAAAAATTGGGAAAAGACGATTGTAGGCAAACATAGGATTAGAAAGTTAGTTAGTGAAGGTGAATATATGAATTAATAACAGAACTTCAGGGCAGAGAAGATATGTGGGTTATTATAAAATATGTTCTAATAAAAGTTCAACTAGTCACATCCTACTTCCTGTTTCTCGCATCCTGAAATGTAATGAATATAGTAATAACAAAGAAGGAGCTGGATAAGAGTAATGTTTGATGTGTATATTTCACAGATCAGAATAAATCAACGTTGTCACCCTGTCACAAGTAATATTTACTTATTATCTACAAACTCTGGTGTTTTGTCCAATCTTTTTCTTTTTGGTTACAGTATGGATTTGAGCAGAACTTCTTCTTGTTCTTATTGAGGCAATCAGTAATAAAATAAAATCTGTGCAGAGAACAAATTGCAAGTTGCCATAGCAACAATTCCCTTAACAAAAACTCATGGTTCATACATTCATACATATGTCTTATATATATATTCCTTATGTACAAATGGTATTTCTAGGCCACAGGACAAACTACTGATTTAACATTCTGAATGGTAACCTTGTGTCATGTGCTTTAACAAACATTTAGTATTCGTGGGTGATACATTTTTCTGAAAATAGATCTTGGTCCCAAAGAGACTGAATTTTTGCTAGACCTTACATCTAAGTTAATAATATTCCTTTAGATAATTTTAAGACTTTTAGTTAGCTTGCTGTCCTACTGTGCTCAACTGGTTTAAGTTTAAACTGACTTCTAGACAACCATGTAACTAACCTTACAATGGCTTGGATTTCTCATCCAATCAGCATGTATAAACAAAGTTTAATGTATGACTACACTTAAGCTACATACACTTTCCATGACCTTGACACAGTATAATGCATGTGTGTATGTGTGCGTGTTTGTTGTAATTGTTTGCTGAAAACAGCCAACAGGTTGAAGGTAACAGCAGACAAAATCGATATCTGACAAATATTGTAAGCAAATGTGGATAGTGGTTAATAACATCTGTGTGGCTTTGAGTTCTGTTCTGGGTCAGCTGGGAAAGTAATGTCTTTCCTTGGAAAACCTTGCTCAAGTGTTTTCCTTATAAAATATCTTTCCCATGCCATGTTTTCTGTGATGTTCAATAAATAAATAGCAAAACCCTTTGACCACATGAAAAGGTAGAGATATGAAGGCTTTCTTGACACCCATTCAGGGAAAACTGCTTCCTCTTGGTCAAAAAAAAAAAAAAAAAAAAAACAATGCCATCTACTGTTGTCTGCCGATTAGAGCATCACATAGCACTGTGTCTTAAGAGTTGATCCGGCTGGCCTGTCAGTCATCTGGCTTGGAATCCACCCGTGAGGAGATGTAATTCAGCTGAACACATGCTGAGGATGAATAGTTACCTTCTTAATGAGACAATGCACTCATTTATTCCGAGCCACACCCTTAGCACTGTGGCATATAAAGCTTCCATTAGGAAGTACACTGTTAAGCCCCAAAAGGCATAACATTTCCTTATTTATTTTAATCTTTTACTTTTGGATACTAGCCCCAAGTCTAAGCTGCTTTCCCAGACACTTGGGGTTTACTCACCTTTGTCTAAAGCTACTCAGCCTTGCACAGTGCAGCTGCCTTCTTTACAGACATCATGAACTAACTGCCCATTTTACTGGACTCTGACTCAGGAAGACATGGCTTTCTCTTTCTTCTTATCCGTTTCCCTTCTCCTGGCAGAGTCTAAGGTTACCGATTGATTGTCCTGCTGTTTTTCTCTCACATTCTATGAAAATTATCCATAAGTTTTCTTCCAATTCAGTTTTGAAATTCTTTTACTAATGAGACAAAGAACTTGCCAAAGGAACCCTGACTTCCTGGCAATGATAACCATTTTGACTGGAGTGATATGAATTCCAATGCAGTTTCTATTTGGTTCTCTAAAATCCCAAGCTTCAGGTAGATAGAGTTGGGGAAGTGTTCAGGACAATTCCTGTGCTTCTCTGACTTATAGCTTATTCTGGTGCTGAAGGCTTTGGGAGTTTCTGTTGTCCACTCATTCTATCTTTACACTAAGAGCATCTTTTCCTTGCATACTAGACACCTATGCTAGCCACACTTAACTCTGCTGTCTGTGGGCTGTGGGTTGGTTCTTCCACTTTGCCTATGTGTCCCAGTATGTACACACCTAGAAGGCATATGTATGTTCTAGTCTCTGTCATGTGTGAATTTCCAGAGATTTGGAAATGGGAAAGGAGATTTCAGAGGTTGAAAATAAGGTGGTGCCTAACTTTTGTCAACTGTTGTGAATCAGTTATCCTTTGAGAGAGAGAAGACCTTCAGGTCTGCACCTGTATTGTTAAACATATTAGAGAATCCTTTGAGGGGGAATCAAAATGCCTTACTCCAAGGAAAGAGGACTGAAATTTCCTCTTGGATTAATTTGACTAAGAGCAAGCCCAGATTTTAAAAATTTAGGAAAATATATATAATTATCAGCCTACTAGATGACATATATTTTATCTTAATTAATCTTCAAAACAAGGCAAGGAGGAAAAATGTCATCTCAGTGGAATAGTTGAGAAAGCTGCAGTACCACCAAATGATTAAATAAACTGGGATTGTCAAGAGAGGACAGAACTAGCATTTCAATCCATGACTTGATAAAAAATGCTTGTATTTTAAGATGCATAGTACTTCACCATTAATCCCGTGCTTGACATGATACCAAATCTCTCTTTCTCTCTTTCTTTCTCTCTTTCTCTCTCTCTCTCTCTCTCTCTCTCTCTCTCTCTCTCTCTCTCTCACACACACACACACACACACACACACACTCATGCTCACACACATACCCATAAAGTTGCACACATCCATACCTATACACTTGCACACATGTGCACATACATATTCATAAACTTACACACATACATACACACACATGCACTTATAGGTGTGCAAACACATTTAATAAATCACATTTTATGAATACTAATATGGCTTTCTCATAATTCTTTCATAACACCATTCCTATCATGTATTTGTCCAGGTAAAATTAAGCTCTCTTTCCTTGATGCTGTTGCTTTATATACTGTTTGAAAACTCCAGGTTACAGTAACAGCATTTATAGCAGGGGACAGACCTGATGAGCCACAGAGATGACAAATCAGAGAGAGACAGTGTCAGACAAGAGAAGAAGTGGAGAGTGGATTTGTTAGTTTGATTTAATACTGACAAAGGAGACACCAGGAGTCAGCCTGAAAACTGAAGCAAAGAAAACCCATTTATCAGTTTCACTGTCTCCTGGATCTTTCCCATGTACTCTCAATCCAATCACAGGATGCCAGCATCACTAGGGGACCCGCCAATGGGTTCCAAGAATGACTGATCTGCAGTAAATCAGCGAGATAATTAACTTCATTTCATTTCTTGAGGTAATGCATTTATTCATCTCAGTATGCCTTGTACCCACTTGTTTTAAAACATTTGTTGCTCAATAAATTTTATTGAAAGTTGAGAAAAGATGAGTAGACTCTACCAGAACTAAATAACAACATTTTTTTCCACTTTTGAGCAAGGGTCAAATATTTTGGAAAGCCATTACATTTACCTTCATATTTTTATAAATTGTGTATGTGATGTGTGTTTGTGTGAGCATGTGGGTGTTTACATCCCAAGTGCTGATTCCCTCAGAGGCCAGAGGCCTCGGGTCTCCTAGAGCTGGAGTTACATACAGTTGATACAGGTGATAGAACCTGAACTCGGGTCCTCTGGAAGAGCAGCAAGAGTTCTTAATCACTGAACCATCTTTCCATGCTGATTATCACTTTTAATTATGTGCATGTTTATTAGGTACCCACAAACGCCAGAATAGGGCATCAGATTCCCTGGAGCTGTAGTTACATGAGGTTATAAGTCATCCAGCATTGAGTGCCTGGAACAGCTTAGTCCACTGCAAGAACGGCACACAAGTAGTCTTAATCACTGAGACATCTGCCCACCCCTATCTTCATAGCATCTTAGATATCGCACTTTCATCACAACACACACACACACACACACACACACACACAATAGAAACAGATAAATGTCAAAAAATTCGATAAAAAATGGAATAAAACAAATTAGTTAGAACTTAAAATGCATATAACTACAATTATACACAAATAAACAAACAAAAACCATCTGGAGATTGATTTTTTTTTATTTCTTTTGCTGAGGCTTAGATCTCCAACAACAATGTACAGTTTTCCAGTACCTAACTCATTCATTTTCTAAGCAGAATTCCACACTATGAAGCATTTTATCTTCTTTAAAGTATTCTTGCTCTAAGTTCTATCTGTCTTGTTATCCTTAGCTTCCTTCTTTTTATTAGGCTATTTCTCTACGTAACCTAAAGACAGAGTCTCTTCAGAATGGGCCCTGAACTCTGCTGTCCTATGCTCCTGTTCTGAGGGAAGCCCTCTGTTCCAGGTCCTTGGCTATAGAGGAAATGTCAACAGTACTTTTTAAATTAGACCTATCAGTGCCAGTCTCTTAATTGTAAAATCAATTTAATTTTCTTCATGCTCATGTAATTGATTGTGTTTTTAAAAACCTTTTAAAATTTTTGAGATTACAATAAAATTATAATATACGTATATTTTTGAGATTATATTTTATAACTAAATATTGTAACTTTGAGATTATTATATAATTAAATTTGCTGTTTCCTTTTTTTTTACATTGCCTTCCCCCAATTTCTCACATATACCCCTCTCTGAAATGACAATAATTGTTAATGTTTCTGCTTTAGAGCTTTAAAAATCTAGGTTTAAATTGCTAAAATATATATAAATGCTTGCTTTATATTATAAATTTGATGTCTCCAGAAATCCCCAATTCAGTATGCTAAAAGTGAACTTGCCATTCTCTCTCTACATCCATCTGTTGCCTTTCCATGGCTCCTTAATATAGTTAATAGTACGTCTTTGCAATTTGGAAGATACTTGAGAGTCAAAGTGTACACATTTCTCTCCATCACCAACACATCCAACAAACTACTGTGAACTGTCAGTTCTGCCAACAATACACCTCATAGTCTTCTATTCATATTAATGTCTAGCAATGCTCCTATTACTTCTTTTTAGGTTTATCTTTTATTTATGTGTATATATGTGTGTGCGTACATACATACATGTGACTGTAGATGCCTGTTGAAGACAGAAGAGGGCACCACATATCCTGAAACTGGAGATAGAGGTGGTTTTGAGCACCGACCCAAAGGTGGATGCTAGGAACTGAATTTTGGTCTTCTGCACCTACTATTAAATCTTTCATGTTATAGCTTTTTCAGTCTCCATAGTGTGCCTGTTGTCACACATAAAATCAGACAAAGCCTAGTAGCACAAGCCTGTAGTCACAGAAATCCTGAAGAGGAGGCAGAAAAGCTGCAAGTGTGGGAGAAGATGAGTTAGGAAGTTAGGACCGTGAGGGGCTGGTCCACCCACTGAGACAGTGTGCCTGAACTAATGGGAGCGCACCAATCCAGCTGGACTGGGACTGAATGAGCATATGATCAAACCAGACTCTCTGAATGTGGCGGCGAAAGTTGGCAGATGGAGAACCCATCAACAATGACACCAGGACCTATCTCT
>PVIU01034617.1:0-11168 GCA_004026605.1 Ondatra zibethicus | reverse complement strand
TAAGAGTGCCACTGCTCAGCCTTATGGACCATGCAGTGTTTACACACACCTTTAATCCCAGTAGCCACATTATTTGCCTTAAAAATTGGGTGTTGCATGTCTTTAATCCCAGTGGTGCACACATTTAATCAAAGCCCTGGAGAAGATTATAAAATGGGAGGAAACAGCTCTCAGACAGTCTAATTCTGAAATTCCTGTAGGCAGGATTGCCATTTTCAGAATAAACATATTGCTAAAAGTTACAACTCAAAAATTACAAAAAATTGAAGACCATCCAAACCCAACTCCAGGGGTCAGAGAGAAATAATAAAAATCAAAGCCGGTCTTGGAAATACAACCAGAGAAATAAATACACATAATCAAATAATTTTGTTGTTAGTTCTTTGAGACAGCAAGATAGACTGTCAGAATCTTTACCCACCTAACCAAAAGAAAGAAAGAGAAGACTCAAAATGAAAACAGAAAATCAGGATCAGCTATGTGCAGAGAACACTTCTATTAAACAAATCATCATTCTTAAAATTTTGAAAAAATAAAATAAAAGAAACAGACAGAGAACTCTTAATCATCTCCTATGAAGTTAGTACTGCTTTGCAACCAAAATCAGACACATAATGAAAAAGAAAACTGGCCACTCTTCACAATGAACAGGAACTTGCAGTCTTTGGCAACATACCTTCAAACAAAATACAGACACACATAAATATTATAACTTAAACCACCTTGACATAGAGAAATAATTCATATACTTATACAACTCAATGAATCAAGTAAACCACACAAATGGACCTAAAGACAAAAACTGTATGATAATCTCAACAGATGCAGTAAATACCTTTGACAATGAGAAATCTGATAATAAATGTATGTCTAAAGGGAATAGATCGCTATATAAAAAAGCTATATATGAGAAACACAGTGTGAACAGTTTCTAAATAGTGAAGAGCTTTAAAAGATCCTGCTGAAAGAAAGAAAGAGATAGGGATATCTAATATCTACACTCATTTAATCATTGTGATTAAAGTCCTACATGAAGAAAAAAGGCAAGAGAGAGAAATGAAAAAGAATAGCAACATGGAAAGAAGAAGTCAAAGTTTCCTGTTTGGACATGTAATGACACTTCTATAGATCCAAAATGACATACCAGAAAATTTCTAGAAATCATAAACATCTCAGCAATGTGTCAGTATACAAAGTCAACATACAAATCAGGTTCTCTATGAACTAAAAACAAACATACAGTGAAAGAGATTGCCAACACACTCCTATTCATAATATATTGAAAGAAAAAAATGATCTATAAAAACAGTTACCTAAGGAATTAAAGGACATCTGCAATCAAATCACCTGTCCTGGACTTGATTGCATATACTTGGCTGGCAATCAACTCAGAGACAAATATACCTACTTCTGCTTTTGGAGTGCTGTGCTTAAAGGCATGAGTTTGTCCATCTTATTTTTCTATTTTTTGTAGTTATTGCAATCATGGGTACACCTGTACAAATAAAGACAGACAATTCTCCAGCATATATCTCTAAGGGAATATAATATTTTGCTTAATATAATAAAAAGCATATATTACAGGTATACCATACAATCCCACAGCTTAGGCAGCTATAGAAAGATCAAATCAAACTATAAAGGATACATTAAACAAATGGAGAAGGATGACAAAGAGCCCCAGAAATCAACTGCATAATTCTTTATTAACTTTAAATTTTCTTAATGCTAATGAGAAAAAATAATGGCTGCAGACAGATATTGGATAATAATAATAAAAAAAACTTCTGAATTAAATCAGCTGGTGTATTTCAAGGATGTGTTGACCTCAGAAGGGAAACCAGGAGATGTACCACATTGTGGAAGAGGTTGCACATTTGTTTCCAAGAAGAAAAGCTATGGATACCATCAAAATTAATCAAGATTCAGTTTGAAAAGAAGTCTCTTGATTAAGAGAAATGACAGCTCATCCACTGGGGTGACAAATTCTACAGGATGTAAGGAAAACTCATAAAGGCTGGGGCAGGATTCTGTTCTTGTCTTTGCAGGAAAGTACCTATCTTCAAAATGTGAGGATACTTTGAACTTCTAGATGCCTAAAGAAGAAAATATGTTTACCCAGAAATAATCACCAAGCAAAAAGAAACCTGACTTATGATACCAATATCATACAATATGATACAATATCTGTAGGCTAAAATCTCACTACCTAAATACACATATCTCCCTACTTCTCAGTATAATGGTAGTTGTGATTCACTTAAAAATCAAATCTAGTTTTTGAGTTAGATAGTAGCTCTCCTTCTCTAAGTCCAAACATGTTGTTAAAAGAAAAATTCAGAGTTTCTTTCTCTTTTCAGGAGCCACCTGGTGTGGGACAAAAGGAAGATAAAAATCTAAGGACTAAGGCTATCAAAACTCTGCTTTCAAAAATTGTACTTAGATGCTGAGGGGACCAGAGAGGTGAGTCAATGGCCACAGGCTAGACAGCTGGAAGTCCCACTCTCTGGAACCTTCCTAGGGGGACAAAATTCAGCCCCCCCCCCCGAATTCCCTAAGCTTTTCTGGCCATCCAGCAAGGTGTATTCCTGCCGCTGGCATTCTTTACCCCATCCCACTCTGCCACCAAGCCTGCCTTTTCCTCTTCGAGGTCCTTGGAACCCCCAACACAACCTGCTTCAGGGCTGAGGGGGCTGGAGGGCCAGCGAGGATTTTCCTGACACTGGGCCATTTTTCTCCCATCCCACCCTGTCCCCAAACCTGCCTTTTTGCCTGCAACATCCTTGGAACCCTGAAACACAGCCTGCTTCAGTGCTGAGGGGATCAGAGAGGTGAGTCAGCGCCCACAAGCCTCAACAGCCAGACGCCTCACTCTCCAGGACCTTACCAGTGGGCCAAAACATAGGGGCCCCTCCATAACTCCCTAGCTTTTCTGGCCAGCCAACTGGGAGTGTCCCTGCTGCTGGGCTTACCCCAACACTCCATGCCCCCAAGGCCACCTTTCACCCATGAGATTCTTGGAATCCTCAAACACAGCCTGCTTCACTGCTGAGGGGATCTAAGAGAGGGCAGACCAAGAAAAACTCCCAAGTATTCAGTCAGCCACAGCAAAGATTGAACCAAGACACCAGGACTCTGCTGGCCTCGTTTGAAGGAAGAGATGGGTAGGCACCACTGCAAGAATTCCTCCAACATCCTGAAAAGCAACATTGTAACACCAGAATCCAGAGAACACACAACAGGAAGACTTGAACATCCTAACCCAGAAGAAGTAGAAGAAAACGACTTTAAACGTAACCTTATGAAAATGATGGAGAACTTTAAACAGAAAGTGAAAAACTCCCTTAAAGAAATGGAAGAGAAGACAAAAAGTTAGAAGAAATTAACAAATCCGTCAAAGATACCCAAGAAAACCAAGTAAAAGCAATCAAAGGAAACAGTTCAAGACTTGAAGACCAAAATGGAGGTAATAAAGAAAACACAAACCGAGGGATGGCTGGATATGAAAAATCTGGGTAAATGAACAGGAACTACAGAGACAAGTATAACCAACAGAATACAAGAGATAGAAGAAAGAATCTCAGATGTTGAAGATACTATAGAGGAAATAGACTCATTGATCGAAGAAAACAACAAATCCAACAAATTATTAACACAAAACATCCAGGAAATCTGGGACACCATGAAAAGACCAAACCTAATGATAATAGAGGTAGAAGAAGGAGAAGAACTCCTGTTCAAAGGCCCAAAAAATATATTCAACAAAATTTGGAAGAAAACTTTCCAACCTAAAGAATGATATCCTTATGAAGGTACAAAAAGCTTACAGAAAACAAAATAGACTGGATCAAAAAGAAATCCCCTTGCCATATAATAATCAAAGCACAAACATACAGAATAAAGAAAGAATTTTAAGAGCTCTAAAGGAAAATCTTCAAGTAACATATAAAGGTAAACCTAACAGAATTATGCATGACTTCTCAATTGAAACAATGAAAGCCAGAAGGTGTTGGATAGATGTGCTGCAGACACTAAGAAACCATGGATGCAAGCCCAGATTACTATACCCAGCAAAGCTTTTTTTCATCATCGATGGAGAAAACAAGATATTCCATGACAAAAACAGATTTAAAAAAATATGTATCCACAAACCCAGCCTCACAGAAAGTACTACAAGTAAAACCTCAACCCAAGGAAGATGACAACATCCCCAATAGCATCAGTTATATCTGATAACCCTCCAACAACACAACTCAAAGAAGGGAAACACACAAACGCTATGACCAAAAAACAACTGGAGTTAACAACCACTGGTCATTAATATCATTTAATATCAATGGACTCAATTCACCAATAAAAAGGCGCAGGTAAAGAGAATGGATACAAAAACAGGATCCAGCCTTCTGCTATTTACAAGAAACACACCTCAACCTCAAAGACAGACACTACCTCAGAGTAAAGGGTTGGGAAAAGGTTTTCCAATAAAATGGACCTAAGAAACAAGTGGGTGTGGCTATCCTATTATCTAACAAAATTGATTCCAAACTAAAATTAGTCAGACACTTTACACTCATAACAGGAACAATTCATCAAGATAAAGTCTCAATTCTGAATATCTATGCCCCTAATATAAAAACACCCACATATGTAAAAGAAACATTACTAGAACTCAAAGCACACATCAACCCACACACAATAATAGTAGGAGATTTCAACACTCCTCTCTCACCAATGGACAGATAAACAAGACAGAAACTTAACAAAGAAATAAGAGAACTAACACATATAATGAATCAAAGGGATTTAACAGACATCTATAGAACATTCCACCCAAACAGGAAAGAATATACCTTCTCAGAACCTCATGGAACCTTCTTGAAAATTGATCACATATTCAGTAACAAAGCAAACATCCACAGATACAAAAAAAAATGGAGTAGCCACATGTGTCTTATCAGATCACCATGAAGTAATGTTAGCATTTAACAACAATACTACACCCATAAAGTCTACAAACTCATGGAAACTGAACAGTCAACTACTGAGCCATTCTTGGGTCAAGGAAGAAATAAAGAAAGAAATTAAAGCCTTCCTTGAATTTAATGAAAATGAAGACACAACATACCCAAACCTATGGGACACTATGAAAGCAGTGCTATGAGGAAATTTCATATCACTAAGTGCCCACATAAAGAAAACAGAGAAAGCTCACAATAGAGTGTTAACAGCACACCTGAAAGCTCTAGAAAAAAAGAAGCAGACTCACCCAGGAGAAGTAGAAGACTGAAAATAATCAAATTTAGGGCTGAAGTCAACAAAATAGAAGCACAGGAAACAATTCAAAGAATCAATGAAACAAAGAGCTGGTTCTTTGAGAAAAGCAACAAGATTAATGAACCTTTATCCAAACTAATCAAAAGGTGGAGAGAGAACACCCAAATTAACAAAATCAGAAATGAAAAAGGGGGCATGACAACAGACACTGAGGAAATGATAGAATTATTAGGTCTTACTACAAAAGCCTGTATGGCACAAAATTGGAAATTGTAAAAGAAATGAACAATTTTTTAGAAAGATACCATACACCAAAATTAAATCAAGACCAGGTGAACAAATTAAATAGACTTATAAGTCATGAGGAAATAGAAGCTGTCATCAAAAACCTCCCAACTAAAAAAGCCCAGGGCTGGATAGTTTTAGTGCAGAATTCTACCAGAACTTCCAAGAAGAGCTAATACCTATACTCCTCAAAGTGTTCCACATAATAGAAACAGAAGAGTCATTGCCAAACACTTTTTATGAAGCTACCATTACCCTGATACCAAAACCACACAAAGACTCAACCAAGAAAGAGAATGACAGACCAATCTCACTCATGAACATAGATGCAAACATTCTCAATGAAATACTGGCAAACTGAACCCAAGAACACATCAAGAAAGTTATTCACTATGATCAAGTAGGCTTATTCCAAGGATGCAGGGCTGGAACAACATGTGAAAATCTATCAATATAATCCATCATATAAATAAACTAAAAGAAAAAATCCATATGATTATTTCATTAGATGCAGAAAAAGCATTTGACAAAATTCAACACCCCTTTATGATAAAGGTCTTGGAGAGATTTGGGATGCAAGGATCATATATATAATAAAAGCAATATTCAGCAAGCTGACAGCTAAAATTAAATTAAATGGAGAAACTCAAAGCAATTCCACTAAAATCTGGAACAAGACAAGGCTGTCTACTCTCTCCATACTTCTTCAACATAGTGCTTGAAGTTCTAGCAATAGCTATAAGACAACATAAGGAGATCAAGGGGATTCAAATTGGAAATGAAGAAGTCAAACTTTCGTTATTTACAGATGATATGATAATGTACATAAGTGACCCCAAAAACTCTACCAGAGAACTCCTACAGCTGATAAATACCTTCAGTGATGTGGCAGGATACAAGATCAACTCAAAAAAAATCAGTAGCCCTCCTATACACAAAGGATAAAGAAGCAGAGAGGGAAATCAGAGAAACATCACCTTTCAAAATAGCCACAAATAGCATAACGTATCTTGGGGTAACACTAACCTAGGAAGCAAAAGATCTATTTGACAAGAACTTTAAGACCTTGAAGAAAGAAATTGAAGATGATGCCAGAAAATGGAAGGATCTCCCATGCTCTTGGATTGGTAGGATCAACATAGTAACAATGGCAATTCTACCAAAGGCAATCTACAGATTCAATGCAATCCCCATCAAAACCCCAACAAAATTCTTCACAGACCTTGAGAGAACAAAAATCCACTTGATATGGAAAAACAAAAAGCCCAGGATAGCCAAAACAATCCTATACAATAAAGGAACTTCCAGAGGCGATCATACCTGACATCAAACTCTATTACAGAGCTACAGTAATGAAAACAGCTTGGTATTGGCATAAAAACAGAGACGTTGACCAATGGAATCAAATTGAAGACCCAAATATTAATCTACAAACCTATGAACACCTCATATTTGACAAAGAAGCTAAAATTATACAATGGAAGAAAAAAAGCATTTTTAGCAAATGCTGTTGGCATAACTTGTTCTCAACCTGTAGAAGAATGAAAATAGATCCATATCTATCACCATGCACAAAACTCAAGTCCAAAAGGATTAAAGACCTCAATATAAAACTGACCACACTGAACCTGATAGAAGAGAAAGTGGGAAGTACCCTGCAATTCATGAGCACAGGAGATGACTTCCTACATATAACCCCAGTAGCACAGACAATAAGAACAACAATGAATAAATGGATCCTCCTGAAACTGAGAAGCTTCTGTAAAACAAAGGACAGAGTCATTAAGACAAAAAAGCAACCTCTGAATGGGAGAAGATCTTCACCAACCCCACATCAGACAAAGGTATGATCTCTAAAATATATAAAGAACTCAAGAAACTAGGCATTAAAATTCTAAATAACCCAGTTAAAAATGGGGTACTGAGTACATACCATAATCATCTTTCTGGGTTTGGGTTACCTCACTCAGGATAGCGTTTTCTATTTCCATCCATTTGCATGCAAACTTCAAGATGTCCTTGTTTTTTACCGCTGAGTAGTATTCTAATGAGTATACAATCCACACTTTCTTGATCCATTCTTCCATTGAGAACCCATCAACAATGACACCAGGACCTATCTCTTCTGCATGTATTATCTTTTTGAGAACCGAGTCTTTTTGAATGCACTCCTTCCTAGGCCAGGAGGGATGGGGGTGGGCCTTGGACTTCCAACAGGGCAGGGCACCATGCCCTCTTTCAAGGAAGAAGGGGGAGGGAGGAGGGGTGGGAGGGTAGTGGGAGAGGACCGGGAGAAGGGGAAGAAAGGAAAAAAAAATTTATTTCTTTAATTATGTTCTTGAATGGAAAAAATAAAACAAAACAATGTATGGAAAAATGGGGTACTGAACTGAACAGAGAATTTTTAACAGAAGAATTTCAAATGCCCAAAAGATACTTAAGGTCATGTTCAACTTCCTTAGTGATCAGGGAAATGCAAATCAAAACAACTTTGAGATACCATCTTATACCTGTCAGAATGGCTAAAATCAAAAACACCAATGATAACCTATGCTGGAGAGGATATGGAGTAAGGGGAACACTCATCCATTGCTGGTAGAAATACAAACTTGTGCAACCACTTTGGAAATCAGTGTGGCAGTTTCTCAGAAAATTGGGAGTCAACGTACCTCAAGATCCAGCAATACTACTCTTGGGAATATACCCAAGATGCCCAATCATACTACAAAAGAATTTGTTCAACTATGTTCATAGAAGCACTATGTGTAGTAGCCAGAACCTGGAAACAACCTAGGTGCCCCTCAATGGAAGAATGGATAAAGAAAGTGTGGCACATCTACACATTAGAATGCTACTCAGTGGTAAAACAATGGCATCTTGAATTTTGCATGCAAATGGATGGAATTAGAAAACACTATCCTGAGTGAGATAACCCAGACTCAAAAATATGAATATGGTATGTGCTCACTCATTAGTCGATTCTAGCCACAAACAAAGGACATTGAGCCTATAGTTCACAATCCTAGAAAAACTAAGTAATAAGGTGAACCCAAAGAAAAACATATATAGATCCTCCTGAAAATTGGAAGCAGACAAGATCACCAGGCAAAAGTTGGGAGCATTGGGCTGGGCTGGGGTGGGGGGAAGGGGAGAGTGAGAGAGAGAAGGGAGAAGGGGAGGGTTGGGAGAGCTTGGGTGAGTGGGATGGTTGAGATGGAGGAAGGACTGATATGGGAGCGGGGGGAAAAAGATATCTTAATTAAGGGAGCCACTAGGGGGGTTCCCAGGAGTCCACGGGCATGTCCCCAGCTAGGACCCTGGGCAGTGGAGGAGAGGGTCCCTGAACTGGCCTTGTCCCATAGTCAGACTGATGACTATCTTGAATATCACCATAGAACCTTCGTCTGGCGACAGATGGAGATAGAGACAGAGACCCACATCGGAGCACTGGACTGAGCTCCCAAGGTCCAGTTGAAGAGCAGAAAGAGGGAGAATATGAGCAAGGAATTCAGGACCGTGAGGGGTTGGTCCACCCACTGAGGCAGTGTGCCTGATCTAATGGGAACTCACCAAAGCCAGCTGGAGTGGGACTGAACAGCCACTCTGAATGTGGCTGACAATTGGGGCCGATTGAGAAGCCAATGATAATGGCACTGGGATTTGTCTCTACTACATGTACTGGCTTTTGGGGATTCTATTCTATTTGGATGCATACCTTCCTAAGCCTGGATGGAGTGGGGAGGGCCTTGGACTTCTCACAGGGCAGGGTCCCCTGCCCTCCCTTAGGACTGGAGGGTAATGGGGGGGAGGATGAGTGGGGGAACAGGAGGGAAATGGGAGAAGGGGAGGAAGTGGAAATTTTGAATGGTATTATTTAGAAAGCAATAAAAAATAAATAAATAAAGACAAAAATACTGGACAGTATCACTATTTTCTCAAAGTTGGAAAGTCTATTTGTCCCCATGTTCATTAAAGTATGATTGAGAATTTTAAAAAAAAAGTCACTAGGCCCATTCCCATATCCAAGAACAGGCATCTAACAAGCTGCTCAAGGTGGTGTTATAGAGTCACAATTCACACTAGGGTGTGGTGTGACATAAAGGCCAGTTTTCTTGTAAAGAAGATTATAATTCTGAGAGATGCACAAGATGAGTCCAGATGACAGCTTTTTGAAAAGGAAAATACTGTTGTGTTGAGAGCTGGCTTTATCAATCAAGACTTTCTATTTAGGTCCTCACTCATAGAGAAGGAGCATAGCTCCTCATCAAACCCAGGGACACTCTTGGAAAGCCAGGAACAGTCTAGTGACTAGGCCTTAGAAGTTTTCCTTAATACCCTGAAGTATGGAGAATAAAATAGAGCTCCTTCATTAAAAAGAAGGAAAATGCTGGGAAGAGATGGTAGTGGCCTGGTGTCAGTGCCTGGGTGGAGAGGGTCTCCAGATTCTCAGAACCCAGCTCTTCCCACCATGGGGCTATAGGTATCAGTCTTAAAGTCACTGTTGTTGTAGTCAATGATGTTCTTGGGATACCCTGTGTTCCTCTTGTGCTGCATCATTTGATTGACCTTCTCCCGAGTCTGTCCCATTATATGGTAATTTTGGCTGTCTTCATTGAAGTCTCTTTCCTTCCATTTTCCCCTGGATGTAGTATTCAAGAAGATATTTCTCTTTAAGAAGCTTACTTGGAATAACACGTAGCTTATGAAAGACTTCACTGCCCCAGATTTTATCTTTTTCTTTGTTCTCCTTTTTATCTTTCTTACCTTCTGTCACCTCCACCTCAGGACCTGTCAGTAAAGTATGTTTCAGGTCGCTGATGTACTTATGAAAAAATTACGGTAATATCTTTGCTGTATAAGTCTCCCATTTGCTTATCTGCTAGACCTGCAGTTTTTTGTCGTTATTTATATGTGTAAGCTAGAGTCTGAACCTAAAATAAACTAAGGATGGCAGCATACGTGGAATGTAAAATTTGTTCTAGACTCTGTACGATGTATTTGTAAGAGAAAGATGCACGCTATCATTATAGAGATTTTTTTTTTCTGTATTAATCTCTTAAGTGTGTGGGGTGATTTCTCACCGGAAAGACTTACTCTAGAACAGATGAACTTCCAGTCTTTTAGAAAACATGTTTCTGAGACAAGCTTTCTTATGTTGACATTGGTGGCCTTGATTTCAGTCTGTTGCTTTCCAGGTCAATGACCTTGCTGTCCTCTTTATTACACCTTCAGTATTTTTAATTTCTTTAAATTCAAACATTTTATTTTATTTTTTATATTTTTAAATTAAATGACTGTGTGACCTCAGACTTTTAAAAATATCCTTTTGAGTCATATGGTTGACTATCCATTACAGTCGCATGAAAAGGATTTACCTGAGGAACATGGTTTCTGCCTTCTGACCAGAGTAGATAAATAGTTTACTGAGTATGCACTGCAGTGGGAAATGATAGGAAATCAGCTGCTGGAGTCACCAGTATCAACAGGGACCTGATTGTGGCAGTGTGGTACTTTGAATTTAATTGGCCCCTATAATGTCATAGGGAGCGGTACTATTAAGTGTGGCTTTTTGGAATGAGTATGGTCTTGTTGAAAGAAGTGTGCCACTA
>PVIU01034616.1:0-11175 GCA_004026605.1 Ondatra zibethicus | reverse complement strand
GATAATGAAAGAAGAACAATAGTCAGGTGTGTGGGGCAGGGCAGGGCAGGGCGGGGGTGGCGGGGGGGGGCAGACAGATTGCCCTCCTCAGGCGTTGCTTCCGGGTTAGCTCCCTCTAGAAGAAAACTGGCAGATACGGAAGAAGAAAGCTCTAAAACATTTGTAGTCTTGGACTTACGTCTACTTCTAGAAACGTACACTGGGGAACTAATGACGTGTGCGGACCAGTGGGGCACACATCCCAGGAAACAAGTAACTCAAACACCTAGCAAGAGGTGAGGTAAATTTCTTATGGTTTTTAAGACGTAAGACATTAGGTGGTGCTTAAAATTACATCTTGAAAGCCAATGGTGCAGAAGGGTTTCCATCTTCTACGCAAACCTCACCCGACTGAAAAGGCTAGACCTCAAAACATGGATGAGCGTTTACAATAATAGATGGGCTCTTCTCTGTACATTTCCTGTTCTACCCTTCCCCAACATCATCTAAAGTTAGCTTGTTCGTCTTTCTGATCAGGTTAACAGTTGATGGGTATCTTTTATAAATTCAAAGTTGAAGATAAAATAAACAAAGCATCCTGGTCAGTTTTATAACATATCAGAGTATAGTGAAAATCAGCTCAGAGATCTACAGCCAAATTCACTTGTAATTGTGGATGCAGACATTTTTTTTAGATTTAAAAGAGCTAACAAATTGAAACCAGGAGTGTGTTAAAATATGAGAAATCAAATATGGTTCCCAATATTATCTATCTCACCGGTTAAAGAACATCTCATATTGGTAGCATCTATTAAAACAAAATGCTACATCAATAAATCAAAGGGTAAAAAAAACCATATCGTCTTTTCAGTGGATGCCAAAGGGGGATCTGATCAGATTCAACAGCTACTTCTTAGTAATCTGGGAAGAGAGGCCTGACCCGTTCTGAGTTAAGGTTGTGGGTGGTTAAAAACACATGTTCTGATCCCACCGGTTGAGAACATGAACCCAGCTTCTCTACTTGCTTAGGGACAAAGCGGAATTGGAATTACAGTGGAAGTTTGAGCAACCCCATGATATCTCCCTAGAATGTCCAATGAGGAACATGTAAACTTTTGAGGAAGAAGCCACGGGACGTAAGGAAGATGCCAGTTCACTTTACATCACCCTCTCTTCCTTTCTATTATTTAAATTTTTTATTTTTCTTTAATTTTCATAAACAAGCATTTTTTTCTGTTTAATTATAAAGTAGTGACTGGGCCTGGAGACGTGAGTCTCTGTTTAAGAGCTCACTCTGTTTTACTAAAGACTGCAATTTAATTTCTAGCGCCTGTGACAGATTGCCTGTAACCGCAGTTCCGGGGGGATCTTGATGCCCTCCACTGCCTCCACAGACCCTGCATGCACGCTCGCGCGCGCACGCACACACACACACACACACACACACACACACACACACACGCACGCACGCACACACTTCAAATGAAAAGGAAATGTTTAAAAAATAGAAGGTGAAACTAGATTGGGGCAGCCAACACAGTTTTGAACACATCATGTAAAATTTGGAAAAGTAAAAAGACAGGTGCTATGAGTGAGAGGTTTTGCCCTATGCAATACCTTTGGATATCGAGTCATGCAACCTCATAGAGCTTGCTTTGGGTTCATCTGGGCAGAGACTTGTGTGCACAAGGAGTGGGGGGGGGGTTGCTGCAGACACAAATGGTCCAGAGTTGGGCCCTTTGAATATGCCTGTGAGCTCGCTGGTGCTTTTGTCTCTGAAGAATTCAAATGAAAGAGGACACCTGTGAAGATACCTAGAGTCCTGTGAGACAGGTCCAAGTCAATAACTGAAAAATCGTTTTTTAGCTTACAAGATCATTTCTCTTTGGCATAATTAAAATAGTTGCTCAAACTTGAGTATATAATTTGATTTGAAAAACTAAAGATTTGGGGAGGGGGGATGAATCCCAAACAATAAACTAAAAAAAAATGATTAATACTAAATCAAGTGAAGCAAAATAAGTTGAATCCAAAACAAATGTGCAGAAATAGAAAAGTTTGCAACACAGAAACCTAACCAGTTAATGAGATGAATAAGATGACTAGCTTCTAGGTGGAAGACAGAATCCTAAGTGTATTCCAGCCATTTCTGAATTCCATGGTATGTCTCATATAGTTCAAACCAAATGATGATCCTTGTGTGAGTGCACAGAGAACTAACGCTTGCTTCAGTGACTTCAGCGTTTTTCTTGAAGAAGACACAGAAAAAGTTACTGAGATTGTTTTTAAGGGTGGAGAGAAACAACACAGACTGATTATCTGACCCTGTGTTCAATGAAAACGTTAAGTTTTGTCTCAGTCAGCACAAATTTAGTTCTGCTGAGTAACAAACATCTCAAAAATAAAGTATAAATCTTATAAGCAAAGATGTTTCTAATCTTGTGTCTGCTGCATGGCTATTTCAGGGGCTCTGCTTCACTCCTTATCCAAGCTCATAGAGTTAGTAGTGAAAGAGAGTAGAGTCGGGCTAGTTTCCTGCTGGGAAATAAATGTTGTTGACCCCCAAACCCCACTTTACATCTGCTCATACTTCATAGAACAGAGCTTCTCAGAAGACTCCAGACCACCAAGCAGGGCAGATAACATTATAGAACTATGTATGCAAGCATTACTGCACCCTCAGACACTAGATAAAGCATTCGTTATTACAAATGCTTGCAGAATAAAGGAAAAAGAGTAGCTAGGCCACACGCAAATCATATTCCATAACAGAGTGCTCTATCTCATGGGCTCATGTCAGAAAGAAAAAGCAAAGCGAGGTGATAAAAACAAACAGAACAGAAACTCCCTGGGGAAAGCCTGTTCCCTGTGCTCATGTGAATGAGAACGTCCTCTGGGCTCAGACATTGAACACTCGGTCTCCAGTTGGTGCCGCTGTTTGGGAGGTTTAGAAGGTTTTGGAGGCGTGGCCTTGCAGAAGGAAGTGTGCCACTGGGCAAGGGCTTTGTGAGTTTGTAGTCTAGACCTACTTCCAATTCACTTTCTCTACACCATGCTTGTGTTTGAAGACATGAGTTCTCAACTTCCTGCTTCCGCCACCATGCACACTGCTTGCTGCTATACACACCCCTGGAACCTCAAGTCAAACTAAATCCTCCCTTCCTTCAGTTGTTTTCAGTTCTAGTGTTTTATGGCAGCAACCGAAAAGTAACTCATACACTCCTTAATAAACCAGGTGCTAATTAGTTTACTAAAAAGCTTACAAGTTGGAAGAAACCCTATACCACCAATATTGATAAAATAAATGTTAAAAATCCCTCTAGCTATGTATATGTAAATCATATTTGTATTTGATTAAGAGAGTGAAATAATGATTTATGTATAATTAATACAAGAGTTAAATAGGAAGAAAAGGGTAGATAAATACCAAAAGAAAAAGTATTTGACCCAATGCTATAATTTTTAATGTGAACACATGTTCACATACAAGCATACTTATATGCATGTGTGTAAGTCAGCAACAGGCTGGAAAATATATACCGGAATCCTAACAAAGACTGATGTGTCTCAAGAGTCTATACAGAAGAAAATCAGGCAAAAATTCCCAAAGGAAAAACAAATAAGAGGTATAAATAATTCATACAAGAAAAAATGCAAATTATTGCAATTATTTTTTTAAAAAAAGTTTGACTACACTAATAAAACATCTTTTAAAATCTACTCTTCTAGCTTTATTTTAGAAGAGTAATTTTAAAATGCCATTCTAAAGAATTTATTTTTAATATTTATTGATTTTCTGTGTATGAGTATTTTGCCTGAATGTATGTATGTGTGCCATGTGTCTGCCTGTGGCTCTAGAGGTCAGAAGAAGGCATTGGATCCCCTGGTACTCAAGTTATAGATGGTTAGAAGCCATCGTGTGGGTGCTAGGAACCAAAGCCAGGTCCTCTGCAGGAGGAGCAAGTACTTTTAACCCTTGAGCCATCTCTCCAGCCTCCTTCAATTATGAGTACATGTGTGTAACTGTGTGTGCACACACGTATATAAGTGCAGGTGCCCTCAAAGTCTAGAAGAAGACATCAGATACTTTGGAGCTGGAGTTACAAGTGGTTGTGAGTGCCTAACATGGGTGCTGGGACTTGAACTCAGGTTCTCTTTGAGAATAGACCCAATATTAATAATAATCACCTCTCCAGTGCCTGAAACTAATGGATTGTTTACTTTTCTCCACACTAAAGTCGTGTGTGTGTGTGTGTGTGTGTGTGTGTGTGTGTGTGTGTGTTGTACCATAAGTGTGTAGGTGCCTATGGAGCCAGAAAACGCATACTGATTTTTTGGATCTGAAGTTGCAGGAAGTTGTGAGCCATGGACGTTGGACCAACAGTCAGGGAGCCTGAATGAGGCCGTGTGTGTGTGTGTGTGTGTGTGTGTGTGTGTGTGTGTGTGACAATCATGTAGTTTGTTCTCTTAGTAAGGCTTCTAATGGTGAGAGCGGGACCTCTCCCTGGAGCTTAGCTGGCTTTTGGTAACCTGTTCCCCATGCTGGATTACATGACCCCCCCCTTGACATAAGGGGAGGAGCTCAGTCCTGGGCCAACTTGATGTGCCATGCTTTGTGCAAACTGATGGGGGGCCTGCCCCTTTCTGAATGGAGATGGAGGTGGAGCAGAAGGGGAGGGGGGTAAATGGGACAGAGGAGGGGACAAGAGGGAGGGGAAACTAGTTGGCATGTAAAATAAATGAAAAAGGGTATTTAAATAAAATAAATCAATAAAGTGCAGATTCTGACCAGCATCTCCATGCATGAATCCACAGTCACATTTGTCCATTTCTCAGACTTCTACATTTCCAAAAGTAGCCTGCAGCTCTGCTGTGTGTGCCTGTGGGCATTCCTCTGTGCTGTTCTCCCTCTGGGCTCTGTGTTTCCCAGCAGGAGTGTGACTGGACAGCGCTCATGTCAACGCAGCTTAGAAAGCCTGGTAGCTTCTCTAGCTTCTGCCTACGAGGTACTCAGAGAATATCTCCTGAACAACCAAGTGTCTCTAGGTTTCACCAAACGTCCCCTGGCAAGCAAGGCGGCCTCTGATTGCAGAATGCAGCTGTTGACTCTTCTCCATGAGAGAAAAAAAAATGGTTGTTAGAAGCTGAGATCGCCAAAAGGTTACTAGCTATTCAGTAGGGCAGGGGTGGTCAGGAATCTGAGAATGTGCCCACCTTGCAGGCTTCCCTGGTGATGAGGTCCAAAGTGTAGGTCCTGAGAGTAGAGCCAACAGGACCCTGCTCTACCGCTCACACCACAGCACCCCTTCCTGGAGGGGACAGCCTCCACTGGAGAGTGTAAATCACCCCTCGGGGCTGGCTGGCCACTTAACATAATGGAATGATTGACAGGTGGATATTTACACCAGGCTGACTAAGTGGGCAAATCAATCAGGTGGTGGCAATGCAGAGAGAAGGCAGTGGAAGAATAAACAGCTTCCTCATCCATTGCGACCACTCCCGTGAGCACTGTGGAAGATTCGGGAAGGTGACAGTGTAGATATCTATCCTGAGGCATTTATTAGAAGGTTCTGGGGAAGCTGTGCTAGCTGTTGCCTCTCGTGAGCACTGCAACTGGTTTGCTGGCCTCTGGGTGAGAAAACTGAGGGACGGGTCAATGCTCTGAAGCTGACGGCTGGCGACCAAGTCAGCTTTGCCGAATGCTCAAAGGGCTTAGTTCTTTGAGTGAAACAAAGAAAAAAACTGGACCCCCACTTTTGTCAGAGCCAGCATGATTTCTGCCTTTCAGTTCATCATTTTGGGTTGAAGGGGATGTAACTCAATTAAAGACAGAAACATTAAATACATAGTAAAGCCGCCACATGTGGATAATTTATAGGGGTATTGATTAACACCATCAGTAAAGTATTTACCTTGATCAATAGAGGAGGGTGATTTAAATGTGGAGGTGTCTCCTGTGTTCTGTCAGCCAAGGCTTCTCCTAAAAGCATGCACTTTGTGTGATATATGCCTCAGTTTCCCCCTTGTGACTGCTTCTCTCCTTAGAGAAGTCCATTATCACACTACGCCCTCCCCTTCCACACCACAGCTATAGCTTTGGATTTTTTCAGTTTTTCTAAAAGGAACAGAGCTGAGGACTTTGGGGTTCATTTTGGGGGATATTTTGGTGGTGTTTAGTTTTTGATAGGATGTAGTGTCATAGGCCCCCGGTGACCTTGATCTTGCAATCATCCTACCTCTGTCCCCCGAGTGCTGGGATTAAAGTTGTGTACTACCATAGTGGCTTATCAAAATTATGTTTTGTGTGGTTCTGGGGATGAAACCTGTGTGACCTTGTACTGGTGTAGGAGTATTTTTTGTATTTTTGTTGCTTTTATTGGTTGAATAAAGAGACTGTCTTGGCCTTTTGATAGGGCAGCCTTTAGGTGGGTAGAGGAGACAGAATGGAATTCTGGGATAGAGAAGAAAGAGTCAGGGAGAGTCGCCCACCATGAAGCCTGCCAGGTCGGACACACTAAATCTTTCCCGGTAAGCCACGACTCGTGGTGACACACAGATTATTAAAAATGGATTAAACAAATATGTGAGAGTTAGCCAATAAGAGGCTAAAACTAATGGGCCAAACAGTATTTCAATAAATACAGTTTCTGTGTAATTATTTCAAACATAAGCTAACCAGACACCGGGCGGCGGGAGCTGGGCGGCCACCGGAACCAAAAACAGGCCCGTGCCCCTTACTACATTGTACGTGCTAGGTGTGGTGGTTTAAATGGAAATGGCCCCCATAGGCTCACAGCGAGTGCCACTAGTAGGAGGTGTGGTCTTGTTAGAGGAAGTGTGCCACTGGGAGAGGGCTTTGAGGTCTCAGATGCTCAAGCCAGGCTCAGCATCTCTGTCTTTTCCTGTCGTCTGCCGATCTGTATGCAGAACTTTCAGCTACCCCACCACGTCTGCCTGCACGCCACCGTACTTCTCACCATGGCAATGGACTAACCCTCTGAACTGTAAGACAGCCCCAAGTGCATGCTTTCCTTTATAAGAATTGCTGTGGTCTTGGTGTCCCTTCACAGCAATCGAGACCCTAAGACAGTAGACTAGCCTTTACCACCAAGCTGTGGACCCTTTAAGGATCAGTGCAGCACATGTAGCTCTTGACTAGAAGCAGCAGGATGTCCTGAGATGGAGTAGAAGATACATGGTCAAGCCTGCCGGCAGTTGCAGAGTAAGAAGTGACCCCGAAGGCAAAATGACCAGGCCCTGTGCCCCCTGAGAAAAGATGTGGCCTCAGACAAGGTTGTTCTCTCCAGCACGCACAGAGCCTTAGTGAGCTGACAACTTTGCCCAAAAGAGACACCAGGTCAGGGGTATTGTTACTATTGAGCTTTGAGGGGTGAAATATGACTTTTCCAAGACACTGTGTTTGGATCCTCAGAGGGCTTTGTGGTGACAGCAGGGAAGGACAGGGAGCTTTTGAAAACCACTGGTCAGGTGGGAGGAGGGAGCCAAATCACCTGCATTCCAGCCCCGGGTGGGACCGTCCTTCTGGGTGACCTATGTCATGCCACTTTCCTTTCTGGACCATTCTTCTGGACTGGGAATAAAGCGTGTGTTTCATTAGAAGGTGCCCTCTGACATTCCCGTCACCAGAACTTCCTCACCATCTAGGTGAGTTCAGCATCTAGGGCTGTGCCCAGAATCTCCAGGACCATAGCCCAGGGCTGCAACTGTTTTCCTCAGAGTCCCTGGTTCTTGTGAACTACTTACTGATTGTAAATGAGATCAGGATCCCCTGAAGGAGCCTGCTACTCCAGAATCACCACGTGTGGAAGTGTTGAAGGCAGAGATTGCCCCAGGCCAGCTCAGAAGATTGGGTTCAGAGAGCTCATGCACTATCAATCATCACAATGATAACCAATGTGATAAATCAAGGGTATGGATGGCTCCAAGACTGCACCCCCTCTCCACTGAGCCTTCTCCAGTGGAGTTCTTCTCAATAGGCACAGCACATAGAGAACTATGCTTGCATGGTTTGTTTAGTCAATAGAAGAAGTAGACCTTGTGTCCAGTTGACCTTGACTTCCACGTGTGTTTCCACTTCCTTGTCTTCTATACGCCTGCCATTATGGTGAGGAGTTCATTCCCAGCCTACTTCACTGATCCCAGGGGAAGAATGAGAGATGCATGGAATGGAACCACCCAGGCAAGCCCAGCAGAGAGAGAAAGAGAGAGAGAGAGAGAGAGAGAGAGAGAGAGAGATTTAATCTCATGGTAATCATAAGACATGGGACCATTGTTATCCCCATTTTACTGGTGAAATCATGGTGCACATGACTGACATCTACGCTGGGCTCCAGCAACCCCAGAAGATTCTGTTGGGGTGGGTGGCATGTTGAGTGGGCTGCAAAAGGAAAAAGAGGTAGAAAAAGAGCTGGGAACTAGTTTATTATCATATGAGTCCAAATATGGAGGACAAGGGCATAATTATTACTGTGACTCTAACTACACAGTCCCAAAAAAGAATGAGACTTGCAAACGTTCCCCTAGTGTGCAAAGATGAGGAACGGCATAGTGTATGTGAACATGGCCTTGGTTAATCTGATTCCCTCTTGGGCAGTTGGAATGGGAAAGGGCATCTGGTAAAGATGACCCAGACTGATCCCCACCACAGATGGACAAGAACCCTTGAATTCTGTAGTCCGACTCCACGGTCAATTTCTGCTCAGCCACAATCATTGATCTATAATGGTGCTCAGGGGGTAAAGAAAGTAAAGTCTCTGTAAACCACAATGGTTAACTAACTAGGATTGCCTATGAAGGAACTTGATGTATTTGGGACCTACTAAGGGCTTTGGTAAAATGCTTTCTCTCTGAGTCTACAGAAGTCCCCATCCCTCATCCATTCGGCTGCTTCCTGCTTCCCATTGGTTCAACTCCCTTTCAGTCATCCTTTGACGGGTCTTCTGAATCCCCTGGGAGTCTTTCTCAATGTCTGCTACAATTAGGAACCCCTCACATGGCCCTTGAACTGGACAACTGACACTGCTGTAGACAACTTTCGTGGACAGAGATGCCTAAACTCAAAGGCCCTGGATGGAAGCCTAAGGTCCAGTGGTCCATGGATGGGAGCCAGATACAGAGGCCATTCACTGTGGGCCACACTTGGACAATCCTAACATCTCAGTGGCTCTATCTCTTTATCCACAAAGTAGCGCTGGGAATGACTTCCACTAGCTGCCAAAACAAGAGTATAACCTTGGAGAAGGAAAGTCAGCAAAACCCTGAGCCACTCACCAAGGAGCTGGGAACTCACAATGCCCCCTCCAGTGGCCAGAGAGGGACTTTGAGGTAGCCCCACCAGAAGAGATTGTCCCATGAAATCGAAAATCCCACACCATCAACAAGCACACTGGATTAACAGAAAGCAGGGTGAGGAGGCTGCGGAGTTAAGGAGTATTCTGAAGTGGATGCAGTTTTATTGCTTCTAAGTTTTTTACAGTGACTCCCTCTGCTGTCACTCCATGACTCCTAATGCTGACAAACTGCTTCTAAGCTGAAGTCCTTCCGGGCCTGCTTTGCTGACTAAATCAGAGAGCAGTTACCATACTAATTGTACACCATAGGAATCCTTGCCATTTGTCACAAGTGGATTGGAGCAGGATGCCCGGCTCCAGCCTCTGTCTACACAGTGCACCACTCCAGGATCCCTGGCTTGGAGGGCTTGGAGCAAGTCCTGATCAACTCAGGATCTTCATGGCCCTCGTTTCTTTATCTAGATTCACCTTCAGAGGCAAGGGAGCAGACAGAGATATAAGCAAATACACAAAAAAGAAGATTCTCATTTGGTAGATAATTTGGAGAAAATGAAGGTGCAATGAATGGAAAGTGATGGGGATTCCCTCAGGGAGACCAATGTTGCCATCAGGAGGCATCTAGGAACCAGTTATAATTTGGATTTGAAATGTTCCCCAAAGGGTCCTTGTTGGAGGCATGATCGCCTTGCCGTACTGTTGAGTAGTATAGTGTTTGTGAGGTGAATTGGTCCTGACAGCTATGGTGTCTTGGTGGCTTCAAAGCTTTATTAAAACACACCCTTCCCTGCCTCCTGGTGAGTGCTAAGGTGAGTAGCTTTGTTTTCCCTGAAGCTTTCCATGGTGTTCTGCCTCACCACAGGTCCCAAAAGCAATGGAGCCAACAGGCCACAGACCAAATCCTCTGAAACCCTAAACCAAAATAAACCTTCATCCCACATGCCTTGTGATAGCATTGGGAAGCTGACTGACACAAGCCCGCATGGCTACAGTAGTAGAAGGGGGAGGGGGTCAATGAATGGGTTCTGCGCCTGTTTGTTGAATTTGGTGATGGTTGGTGGAGACTAAGATTAGGAAGCATGAGGATGATTATGGGATGTTTAGTGTGTCCGTGTGGGTGATGGGACAATTGACCAAAGCCATAGAAGAGGAAGAACAGGTTCAAAGAGAGAATGGGAATGCCCCAAACATAGGCACAGTGTGAGGAACCAGATGAGTCTGTCAGTGCCAGCGATGTGAGTTTAGAACATGGTATTGAGCTAGCACTGATGTAGGTGTCCATGATGTACCAGCAAAGGCACACTTGGGATGGGCGAAGGCAACAGTAGGGCCTTTGTAGGGAAAGGAAGGATGGAGAAGATGCTCAGAGAACCCTAGAGATGAGTGACTCCCAAGGGACCTGACCCGCAACTGACAATGAAGGAACAGAAGAGTAGAGTGGAGGACGGAAAAAAAACGGTAATAAAGGTCTTGTCCCTTTACCACCAACCACAGAAGTTCCTTTGCTAGACCCCAAGAGTCCTCTTATGATAGTATGGAGTCTGGTATGTGATAGCATCAAGCCTGGTGTAAACTGAAACAGCCCTAGCCGAGGCTGCACCTTCTGAAGCTGGAGAACTCAGCTGTGATATTTGTACCATTTTACTGCTGATTCATCTTGATCAACCACAAACCCCACAGACTCCTGTAGTAAGGAGGCAAGCAGGCCTGTTTTTCGTCCTGGCTGCCCGCCTAGTTTACACCCAAAATAACCACACAGAAATTGTATTAATTAAATTACTGTCTGGCCCAGTATATTTAGCCTCTTCTTGGCCAACTCTCACATCTTGATCTAACCCATTTTTATTAATCTATGTTTACCACGAGGTTGTGGATTACCGGGAAAGAT
>PVIU01034615.1:0-11159 GCA_004026605.1 Ondatra zibethicus | reverse complement strand
AATCTACGCGGGAAGTAGAAAGTATAAAAAGACAAGATCTCCTGAATAAATTGGGAGCATGGGGACCTTGGGGGAGGGTTGAGGGAGGGAGGGGTGTGGCAGGGAGGGGAGCAGAGAAAAATTAAAAAAAAATAAATATCCTTTCTTGTCTCTTTTGATTTATTTTAGTTTGAAATCTATTTTGTTGGATATATAGGATGACTACACCAGCTTATTTCTAGGTCCATTTGATTCGAAGAATTTTTTTCCGAGCCTTTATTCTGATATGATGTCTGCCTTTGAAATTGAGATGTGTTTCTTATACTTATCAGAAGGATGAATTTTGTTTTTGTATCCAATCTGTTAGCCTCTTTGTCTTTTTACAGGGGAGTTGATTCCATTTATATTAAGGAATATTAATGACTAGTGATTGCCAGCTCTTGTCATTTTAATTGTCATTGCTGGTGATGTTATTGTGTGTGGTTTTCCCTTTTTTGGGTTTGCTGCCATGAGATCATCTATTGTCTGTGTTTTTGTAGGTGTAACTGATTTACTTGGGTTGGAGTTTTCCTTTTAGTACCTTATGTAGGGTTAGCTTTGTGACTAGGTATTGTTTAAATCTGGTTCTGTCATGGAATATCTTGTTTTCTCCATCTATGCTAATGAAAGTTTTGCTGGGCATAGTAGTCTGGGCTGGCATCCGTGGTCTCTTAGTGTCTGCTTAACGCATGCCCAGAACCTTCTGGCTTTCATTGTTTCCATTGAGAAGTCAGGTGTAATTTTGATAGGTCTGCCTTTATATGTTACTTGGCATTTTTCCTTTGCAGCTCTTAATCTTTCTTTATTCTATATGCTTAGTGTTTTGATTATTATGTGGTGAGGGGACTTTTTTTGTTTCAGTCTATTTGGTGTTCTGTAAGCTTCTTGAACCTTCATAGGCATATCCTTCTTTAGGTTGGGAAAGTTTTCTTCATGATTTTGTTGAATATATTTTCTCTGTCTTTGAGTTGGACTTCTCCTTTTTCTATCCCTATTATTCTTAGATTTGGTCTTTTTATGGTGTCCCATATTTCCTGGATATTTTGTGTCAAACTTTTGTTAAATTTAACATTTTCTTCTGCCAATGAATTTATTTCCTCTTGTTTCTTCAATGCCTGTGATCTTCTCTTCTGTCTTTTACATTCTACTCTTTATGCTTGCATTTGTGGTTCCTTATTATTTACCCATATTTTCCATTTCCAGAACTCCCCTTTTTTTCTTTATTGTCTCTACTTCAGTTTTCAAGTCTTGAATTGTTTCTTTCACCTGTTTGTTTGCTTTTTCTTGGTTTTCTTGAAGGGATTTGTTAATTTCTTCTAATTTTTTGCTTGTCTTTTCCTCCACTTCTTCGAGGGAACTTTTCATTTCCTCTTTAAGGGCCTTAAACATTCTCTTAAAGATATTTTTTAGGTTGTTTTCTTCTGTTTCATCTGTGCAGTGGTGTTAAAGACTTGCTGTTGTAGAGCCAGTAGTTTTTGGTGACACTGTGTTTCACTTTGTATTGTTGTGTGTGTTCTTGCCTTGTTGTCTACCCATCTTCTTCTAATTGGTGCAGTTAGGGCTGTGTCTCCGGTGGTCACTCCTCCAGGTACTAGTGCCTCAAAGGATCAGATGGTTGCCCCTCCTAGGGTAGTTGGGACCAAGGTTGCAGTCATGCCAGAGGTCTTTCAGAGTTTTCTCAGAGACTCTGGCTCCAGTGAAGGTCAGGCTTTCCTTGCCCGCTGTCTCTAGTGGGTGGGCAGGTCTTCCTTGTCCCTTGGTTCCGGGGGACGTTGGGCAGACAGCAGGACTGGGTCTTAACTGCACTTCCTGTTTGTTTGGCATTAAGTCCTTTCAGAGTTCATGAAACAGGAAAACAGGGCTGGGTGTTGTAAGAGAGGAAACATGGATGTTATGATGTGAGGTTCTACAATGTGTCTTCAAATTCTCCAATACCAGTCAATCATAAAGGTGGAATCTAATTAAAATGCTTTTTGCATTGACCACAAAGTGGACACAGAGCAGTGCCTTGCTTCTCATGAACAGTGGAAGAAGCGCAATGTGATGTTGAGAATGTTATAGTGACCACTTTTGGCTTTTTCCTGGTTCTTTCTTTCTTTCTGAGACCACTTTGTCACTGTGCCATCAGCTGTGCCAGCCACCTGATGGCAGCCAGCAAGCAGCGGAGGCCTCCTGACGGCAGCCATGTGGGGGAGCCAACTCTGTGCCAATCTTACCACTCATCATGCCTCAGGCTGCATGTCTGCAGCACATTCACACAGTCCATAAACGACTAAGACTTCATGAGAGATGTCAAGGGAGAATCACAGCTGAGGCATGTCCACATTCTTGGTCCTGAGAAACTGTGAAATAATAATACTGTTCATGATTTTTAGATAATTCAAAAATGTATTTACAATGTAATTAATACTCCTGTCCATCTTTAGTTAGTGAAATCAGTCTAACGATGCTTACCTTCTGTCTTACAAATATTTCTACCATAATAGGGCCACTTTCCTTTGTAGATGTGGAGGGCTGCTCTGGAAATTAAAGGCATGGTCAGGGCCTGTGCACACGCCTCAAATACCCTGCCTCTGAATGTGATCTGCAGCTAACATGCTATGTAATCAGATGTCAGTGCACATCCTGGCTCTGGGCTATGCAGGCTACTGGGACTTTCCACTCATTTCCTCTCTAGTCTTGCTTCATGGCCATTGGGCATCTGGTCTCTGAGAATTGGCATTCTGATGGCCTAACACCCTGGAACTGTCATTATACTAACATGGATGATCTGAGGTTATGTTCCATGGCAAACCAACATGGAAAATCTGGCTTGTAGACAAACATGGACAGCAGAAGACAGAGGATGAGAAAAGAGATGGGTCATCTTCCTGGGACACACATATACAAATATCTTACTTTTGAGGACCAATGTGGGACCTGTGAGACTCACTGTACCCTTCTAATTGTCCCTTTTATCTTTGCCCTGCTTTGGAGAGCTTGCCTTTCTTTGCAATCAAATGGCTCTTTTCCAGACAGTGTCCCAAAGCCTCATTAGTTTGTCGCTTATTCCCACCCTGGAACAGTGCCTGTCTAAATTTTCAGCAAGGATAGTTTTTGTAACACAAAATTGGCCAACATGTATAGACCTGTTGCTGTCACAGGCTAACCCTTAATAATGCAGTCATTTCTTGGGGATTCCACCTACAAGCTCAGAGTAGAGAGCAGACCTGTCACAGAAAAGGCTAAGGACATTGGAAACGGGGATGCAGCTCAGTTAGTGGCATGCCTGAATAATATGCACGAGGCCCTGTGTTTGAAGAAAACACTTCAAAAACTCGGGCAAGGTTAAGTCTTGGAATCTCAGCACCTGGACGAAGGAGGCAGGAGGACCAGAATTTCAAGGTCATCTTTAGTTACACAGGAAGTCTGAGGCCAGCATGAGTTACAGAAGACCCTTCAAAAAACAGCAAAATAAAAACTAAGGAGCTCGGTCTGTGAGGGGCTTGCCTTGAAAGCGTGAGGGCTTGAGTCACTCTTCAGAACCCATGCAAGATAAGACAAAAAGCTACGGGTGGTACTTGCTTGGAATCCCAGTGCAGGAGAGTCCTTGGTCTCTCAGCTTTGCCAAGTTCCAGATCAGTGAGAGACCCTGTTTCAACAAACAAACAAGCTAACACACAAGATATACGGAGTTCCAAGGAGGAGCAGCCAAACTTGTCAGTCCTCCACACAGACATGTGCACATGTATCTGCACATACATGGACACACAAAAGAATATAAGTACATACACACACCAAAGAAAAGAAAATGGAAATACATTCCTATAAAACTTATTTTATTTTTATTCATATGAATATGTGTGTAGGTGTGTGTCAGTGTGTATTGTGTATGTATGTGTGTGTGCCTGTGCACGCCAGATGATAGTGCCTAATGGCTGGACCTGGAGTTATAGGCAGTGGTGAACCACTGTATACTTGGCTGTGAATCACACTCTGGTCCTCTGAAATATCATGGAACATGCTTAACCACTGAGTCATCTCTTTAGCCCTTCTATTCCTTTGTTGAATAATCATGTTGTTTGTGCCAATTATAGAGCTGACAGCACTGTCTATAACCTCACTGTATAACCTTAACATCACAATAGAGAGCAACCCACTGTACTGAGTTTTGGTAGTGAAAGATCCTGTAATACAAGCTCTACTTAAAACACTGAACATAAAAAATAAATGTGAATGGCTGAGAAAAAGACACCCAGCAAGAGAAATCACTTCCTCCAAACAAATGCAAAACCATTTGATTACATTCTAAATGAGAATATCCTATTTTTTAATGTTATAAAGTTTAGTTCCTTAAGATACATTTGTAAGGTGAAACTGGATCCTGACTAAATTGTGTGCCCTTTGTGATATCAGTAGCTCTTTATTTCGGGGCATTTGTTTATTTATTTGTTGGTTATTTATTTATTTTGTTCTGTTTTTACATCCCAAATAAATGCTCCCCTGCCCTCTGTCCCTCCCGGCCACCCCCACCTTTCCTTTCCCCTCTGCCCCATCCACTGCTCCTCCTCTGTTTCTCTTCAGAAATGGGTGGGTCTCCCATGGATAGCAGCCAGTCATGGTATGTCGAGTTGCAGTGAGACTAGGTACTTCCTTTTTCTATTAAGGCTGGATGAGGCAACCCTGTAGAAGGAAGGGGTCTCAAAAGCCGGCACCAGAGTCAGAGACAGTCCCTGCTCCCACTGCTTGTCTCTCAAGAAGAAGAAGCTACACAATTGTCACATATATGGAGAGGGCCTAGGCTAGTCGCATGCAGGATCCCCGGTTGTTAGGTTAATCTCTGTGTGCTTTTATTGTGCATTCCAAAGTGACAATTAAGTTTTAAGTACTGTCCCTAAGAGATCCTTGAAACAAAAACAACTCTGATTTGTAAAGCCCTTGCCCAAGGACAGATAATTCCTGAGATGATGGAGGCTATTGTTATGCCCAAATTAATCCCTAAAAATGGGAGTCATGGAACCAGATGTAAAGCACAAGAGAGTTTTCAATATTCAAACTATAGTTTGGACCACACCTCCACCATACCAATGCAGTGGGTGAGGGAAATGCAGCCCCCAGTCAGGGGAAGGGCAGAACTTTTAAAAGGGGAAAGGCCAAAATCAGGGGAGTTCGTGTGCTATTGTTTTGGGATTGGGTAAGGAGGGCATACTGTAAGGTAGTTTGTAAAATCACTGAACAGTTTTTGGGCACGAAAATCCTAACAAAGAGCCATTAATAACTGATAAGGTATCTTCAAGAACAGGATGCCTCCTACGAACATCTGGACCTCGTTAAATTTTACAGCCCTGCTCCCTAGCTCTTTAATTGGCTATTTTCAGGGTATCCGTTCAAATTCTGCTATTGCAGCACATTTCTGGAGCTGACATTAGATCTATGTATGTCTCTCTTAGGGTCCTCACTGTTGTCTAGGTTCTCTGGGACTGTGATTTGTGGGCTGGTTTTCTTTGCTTTATGTTTAAAAACCACTTATGAGTGAGTATTTGTGATAATTGTCTTTCTGGGTCTGGGTTATCTCACTCAAAACGATGTTTTCTAGCTCCATCCATTTGCCTGCAAAATTCAAGATGTCATTTTTTTTTCTGCTGTGTAGCACTCCATTGTGTAAATGTACCACATTTTCCTTATCCATTCTTCGGTCAAAGGTTATTTAGGATGTTTTCAGGTTCTGGCTATGATAAACAATGCTGCTATGAACATAGTTGAGTACATGTTTTTGTGGCATGATTGAGCATCCTTTGGTTATGTAGCCAAAAGTGGTATTACTGGGTCTTGAAGAAGGTTGTTTCCTAATTTTCTGAGAAATCACCACACTGACATCCAAAGGGGCTGTACCAGCTTGAATTCCCACCAGCAATGCAGGAGTGTTCCTTTTACCCCACAACCTCTTCAGCATAAGTTGTCATCAGTGTTTTTGATCTTGCCCATTCTTACAGGTGTAAGATGGAATCTCAGAGTTGTTTTGATTTGCATTTCTATGATGACTAAGGATGTTAAGCATTTCCTTAAGTGTCTTTCAGGCATTTTAGATTCCTCTGTTGAGAATTCTTTGTTTAGGTCTGTACCCCATTTTTTTAATTGGATTATGTGTTCTTTTGGTGACCAATTTCTCGAGTTCTTTGTATATTTTAGAGTTTAGACCTCTGTCTGATGTGGGGTTGGAGGAGATCTTTTCCCAGTTTGTAGGCTGCCTTTTTGTCTTGTTGACCATGTTCTTTGCTTTACAGAAGCTTTTCAGTTTCAGGAGGTCCCAATTATTAATTCTTTCTCTCAGTATCTGTGCTACTGGGGTTATATTTAGGAAGTGGTTTCCTGTGCCAATGAGTTCAAGTGTACTTCCCACTTTTGCATCTATGAGGTTCAGTGTTGCTGGCTTTGACATTTCTGACCCATTTGGACTTGAGTTTTGAGTATGGTGATAGATATGGATCTATTTTCATTCTTCTACATGTTGATATCCAGTTATGCCAGCACCAATTGTTAAATATGCTTTCTTTTTTCCATTTGATATTTTTTGCTTCTTTGTCAAATTCAGGTGTTCGAAGGTGTGTGGATTAATACTGGGTCTTCGATTGGGTTCCATTCATCCTCCTGTCTGTTTTTATGCTAATACCAGGCTGTTTCCAGTACTGTAGCTCTGTAGTAGAGTTTGAATTCAGGGATTGTGATGCCTCCAGAAGTTATTTTATTAACAGGATTGTTTTGGCTATCCTTGTTTGTTTTTGTTTTTTTTTTTTCCATATGAAGTAGAATACCATTCTTTCAAGGTCTGTAAAGAATCTTGCTGGGAATTTGATGGACATTATGTGGAATCTGTAGACTGCTTTTGGTAAGACTGCCATTTTTACTATGTTAATTCTACCTACCCAAGATCATGGGAGATCTTTCCACTTCCTTGTGTCTTCTTCAATTTCTTTCTTCAAAGATTTAAAGTTCTTGTCATACAAGTCTTCCATTTGTTTGGTTAGAGTTACTCTGAGATATTTTATGCTATTTGTGACTATTGTGAAGGGTGATTTTTCTCTTATTTCTTTCTCAGCCCATTTATCATCTGTGTACAGGAAGGCTACTGATTTTTTTTTTAGTTAATTTTGTATCCTGCTACATTACTGAAAGTGTTTATGAGTTGTAGAAGTTCCTTGGTAGAATTTTTGCGGTCACTTATGTTTTAATGTTTATGAAGGATATTGGTCTGTAATTTTCTTAGTTGTGTCTTTGTGTGATTGGGCACCAGGGTAACTGTAGCCTTGTAAAAAAGAATTTGGCAGTGTTCCTCCTGCTTCTATTGTGTGGACCAATTTGAAGAGCATTAGTATTAGCTCTTCTCTTAAATTCTGGTAGAATTCTGTGCTGAAACCTTCTGGTTCTGGGCTTCTTTCCATTGGGAGACTTTTGATGACTGTTTCTATTTCCTTATGGGCTATAGGTCAATGTAATTTGTTTGTCTGGTCTTTATTTAATTTTGGTATGTGGCACTTATGCAGAAAATTGTCCACTTTCTTTAAATTTTCTAATTTTGTGGAGTACAAGTTTTTGAAGCATGACCTGATGATTCTCTAAATTTCCTCAATGTGTGTTATTATTTCCCCCTTTCCTTTCTGATTTTGTTAATTTGGATAGTTTCTATAATGAGCATGGAAACAGATCCCTCTGAACAAGTAGAAAGAGAGGAATCTGTAGTGTAGGTGAAGTAGGAAAGCTATAGTATATAGGATAAGTATAATATAGAAAATAGAAAATTAAGTTAAAAAAACTGTGTGAAGCAGAAAATTACTAAAGTGAAATATTAAAAGAACATTCGCCTACTTGAAGGCTGCCACACCCTTCTGGCCCTGCCAGATGAGGAGGCTGCACCCAGCAACCTTGGTAACGAAGTAATCTTGCCACACGAGAGGGACCCCCACCCTTCTGTGGCCAGTCAATACTGATAACCTAGGACATCTGGCTATCAGAAGAACTGGGCAAGGGACAGTTTCAAACTGGCATAAAAAGAGAGGGCAGAAGCAGGGCAGGTATCTCACTTTTTACGATGGCCTGGGCACCAGGCCTCGTAGACAGGGATCCTCCAAGCCTGCTTCCTGAAAAGCAGAAATATTTAATGCCTTGCCTAAACATTTAATGCTTTGCCATCCCGAGAACAAAGTTTTGCCTCCTGACCCGAGAGCAGACAGAACATTTTGCTATCTGGAGAGCAGAGAACTAAAAGCCTTGTCTCCTGAGACTCTGTCACCCGAAAAGCAGAGTCCAAAGGCCCTGCATCCCTAGCACAGGCAGAACTCTTTGCCTTCCAAGACCAGGCCACAGACTACGCAGTCAAGAACTGATCCAGCACCCGATACCAGCCTGAGAGCAGGACATCGAGGGCCTTATCTCCCCAGCGCAGACTACGGGGTCAAGAGTGGAGCCTCGCTGTCAAGCCCCCAGTGCGGTCAGGCGTCCAGCCTGAAGAAATCCAAGAAGCCCTTTATTAAGGCTGAAGAATACCAGGTCTATTTAATGCATGTATGAAGTATTAAGAGAAGAACATAGATGAGTTAATACATATGTCTAGTATATGAAATGTTAAGAGATATCATATGGATAATTGATAAGATTAGGAAATGTTAAGTGATAAGTTGTATTAAGGTTAAGAAGTGTTTTTACAGATAATGGATAAGTTGTATTAAGTTTAAAAAGTGTTTTATAGGTAATAGATAAGTTATATTAAGGTTAAGAAGTGTTTTATAGATAAGTGATAAGTTAGATTAAGGTTATGAAATGGTTTTATATATTAGAATTAGTAGGATTAATAATTGTGGTATTGAATTGCTTGTGAGTTACCCATCATCAATCCCCCATGCCTATTAAGATTGTAACCCCCATTGATGAATTGAATATTGAGATTGCTAGTAAAGAATCATTATAAAGACAATTCTCTTGCTTGGTCTGGTTACTCATCACTCTCTGGCATGAACCACACAGAGTCCTCATAGCAATACTCAGAAGAGAACATGAGCTGAAGTCCCCCAGCTGGTAAAAGTCTCTCTCTTCCTTTTGGTTAGTTTGGATCAATGTTTGTCAATCTTGTTGATATTCTTGAAGAATCAACTCTTTGTCTCATTGATTCTTTGTATCATTTTCCTTGTTTCTATTTTATTGATTTCAGCCCTCAATTTGATTATTTTCTGCCATATACTACTTCTGGGTAAGTTTGCTTCTTTTTGTTCTAGAACTTCCAGATATTCTGTTAATTCTCTAGTGTGGGATTTCTCCAGCTTCTTTATGTAGGCATTTAGTGCTAAGAAATTTCCTCTTAGCATTGCATTCATTGTGTCCATTAAGTTTGGGTATGTTTTGTGGTTATTTTCATTGAATTTTAGGAAGTCTTTAATTTCTTTCTTTATTTCTTCCTTTACCCAGTGGTGATTCAGTTGAGCATTTTTTAATTTTCATGTGTTAGTGGGCTTTCTGATATTAGTGTTGATGTTGAATTCTAACTTTAAACTGGGGTGATCCAATAAGATACATGGGGTTGTTCCATTTTTTTGTATCTGTTGAGGTATGCTTTGTTACTGAGTATGTGGTCAATTTTTCAGGAGGTTGCATGAGGTGCTGAGAAGAAGGTATATTCTTTTGTACTAGGGTGGAATGTTCTATAGATGTCTTTTAAGTCCATTTGAGTCATAACATCTGTTGGTTTCTTCCTTTCTCTGTTAATTTTTTGTCTGACAGACCTGTCCAGTGGTAAGAGTAGGGTGTTGAAGTCTCCCATATTAGTGTGTAGGACTTAATGTGTGATTTAAGCTTTAGTAATGTTTCTTTTACATATGTGGGTGCCCTTGTATTTGGGGGCATAGATGTTCAGAATTGAGACTTCCTCTTGATGGATTTTTCCTGTGTTGAATATGAAATGTCCTTCATCTCTTTTGATTGATTTTAGTTTGAAATCTATTTTGTTAGATATTAGGATAGCTACACCACCTTGTTTCTTAGGTCCATTTGATTGGAAAAGTGTTTCCTAACCCTTTGCTCTGGTGCCATGTCTGCCTTTGAGGTTGAGATATGTTTCTTGTATGCAGTAGAAAGATGGATTCTGTTTTTGTATCTAGTCTGTTAGCCTGTGTCTTCTTATAGGTGATCTGAGCCCATTTATATTAAGGAATATTACTCAGTAGTTATTGCTAGTTCCTGTTATTTTAGTTTTCATTGTTGTTGGCATTGTGTGTGTATTTCCCTTCTTTGAAATTTGCTGCTGTGAGATCATCTATTGCCTGTGTTTTGGTGGATGTAGTCAACTTCCTTGGGTTGGAGTTTTCCTTCTAGTACTTTCTGTAGAGTTGGATTTGTGGCTAGGTATTGTTTAAATCTGGTTTTGTCATGGAATATTTTGTTTTTTCTGTCTATAGTGATTGAAAACTTTGCTGAGTATAATAGTTTGGGCTGGCATCCATGGTATCTTAGTGTCTGTATAACACCTGTCCAGGACCTTCTGGCTTTTATTGTTTCCATTGAGAAGTCATGTGTAATTCTGATAGGTCTGCCTTCATATTTTACTTGGCCTTTTTCCTTTGTACTCTTAATATTCTTTCTTTATTTTTCATGTTTAATGTTTTGATTATTATGTGGTGAGGGAATTTTTTGGGGGGGTACAGCCCATATGGTGTTTTGTCTGCTTTTTGTACTCTCACTGGTAAATCCTTTTTTAGGTTGGAAAAAATTTTCTTCTATGATTTTGTTGAATACAAATTTTGTGCCTTTGAGTTGGACTTCTTCTCCTTCTATCCCTATTTTTGGTTTGGTCTTTTCATGGTGTCCCAGATTTTCAGTGTATTTTGTGTTAAGAATTTGTTGGAATTAACATTTTCTTTGATTGATGATTCTGTTTCCTCTATTGTATCTTTAACACCTGAGATTCTCTCTTCCATCTCTTGTATTCTGTTGTTTATGTTTACATTTGTGGTTCTTGATCATTTACCCAAATTTTGCATTTCCAGAATTCCCTTGATTTATGCTTTCTTTATTAACTCTCTTTCAGTTTTGAAGTCTTGAATAATTTTTCTTCACCTGTTTGATTGGTTTTTGTTGGTTTTCTTTAAGGGATTTGTTGATTTCTCCCTATTTTTTTT
>PVIU01034614.1:0-11162 GCA_004026605.1 Ondatra zibethicus | reverse complement strand
GGATGTCCACAACAAAAGGCCTGAGTGTTTGCCACACTTGCTAGTTTACAGGTGTAATGAAAGACAGGCCGAGGCCTCGGACAAAGGCACCACACCCTATGAATTATCATAACCTGGATCAGAAAACCTAGAGTCAAGGACACTCAACACCAGCCATGGACAAACAACCTTGAGATCCTGGATGGAGGTGAGACCAACTATCTACCTAAGCTTTCTGCTTGTCAGTAGAATTCAAATCTGAAACACAATCTATACATTCATCGCTATCTGAGTTTGGGTGTTTTGTTTTTAGCTACTTAAATATCCATTTTCTTTGTTCCCTGAATAAGATTGTTTATCTGTAGCAATTCATCTGAAGCTGTGCTTTGTCGCCCATTACATCCAGGGTGACAATAACAGCCAGTGTTCACAGAGGTTTCTACGCATCAGGCATGCGTTAATGCCCATTCTCCATCTCATTTAAGCCGTGCTGGTGATGATCAGTTCTCAGCAGAGGTAGCTGGGAGAGTTTGCCCTCAGTTCTGCCAACACAGAGGCTTCTCAGTTCTCCACTCGTCTCCACACAACTGGGAGGAAAGGCCCCTCCGCCGTGTCAGAGTTCTTACCTGCTTACCTGTAAACCGGGATTTGAAGAAAGTCTCCCCACTTCTGACAGAGTAGAAGGTGGCACTGTTAATTAACCCAAGAAAGGGTGAAATTTTATTCTCCTATTCCCACGAGGCACACAGGCTGGGGAGGCGAGTTCACTCCCATTTGTCCAGGCTCCTGGGTAGACTCCCAGAAGGCCTGGCCTCGGATAATCACTCACCCTACAGGTACATACCTGGGCTCTCCTACCCTGCCCTCAAACTTCAAAGACAGTAGCCAGGCCCTCCCTAGCACATCCTCTTGGGGTCGCTTGCTAACTAACCAGTAAGAGTAAGGAGGGAGGCCTGGCATGGTGAAGGGAGGCACACAGGCTAGGCCAGGGAGAGCTGTGTGGTGATTTAGAGCCTTCTACCGAAGTCCAGAAGATGAGGCAAAGGGTCTGGAAAGCAGCGGAGTTCTCTTTTAAAGCAGAAAGGAAAGAAAAGAAAAACCCTTGTCTGATCATGATGTGGTAGAGATACTTTGCCTAGCAATTTTCAGTGTCTTCCCTCCTAGAAAAAGACAGCCAGACCCGGGCAAAGGAAGTCAGAAGCCTGCAAGCTGGTGGCCAGTGGTCCAGCCTGCTTGCAGGGAGCAGTTGACAAGTGAGCATTTGGCGGCTTGGAATATTCCAGGGACTGGAAGAGTTTGCTCAGACCCCTCAACAAGGCAGTTGGACATCCATATGGAAACAGTAAAATAGATCCCTATGTCACAGCAGGCCTCCAGATAAATTCCAGACGAACCAAAGACCCACAGGGAGCAAGTCGGACTATCCCACTGCAGCTGGAAGAAAGCACAGGGTAGATGTGGGGCTGTGGAACTAACAGGCCGTATGACACATGAAGGAAAGATGGGTGGGATCTGCAGGAGGATGAAAATGGCAAGCTGGGGCTGGGGTCGGTCCTGCTTGCTCTGCGGGTGGGAGGGGAGAACAAAAGCAGGCTATGGGGCAATTGCTTTTCCCACTGAGCCATCTCACCAGCCCATCCAAATCTTTTCTAGGTGTAAAAACTAAGTCATAGCCTGAAACAAGAATAATCAAAACTGGGTTTCTGCATGTAGCCTTGGCTGTCCTAGAACTCTCTTCGTAGACCAGGCTGACTTCAAACTTACAGCTCTGCCTCCCGGGTGCTGGAATTAAAGCATGTGCTACCACTACCGGGTTGGTTTTTTGTTTTTTAAGACAAGGTCTCGATTTGCAGCCCAGCCTGGCCTTCTCTGAACAATCTTTCTTCTTCGACCATCCCGAGTACTGTGATATCGAGTGTGTACTGCCATGCCTGGCTGTAGAAAATCTTAGACTGTGTGAAGGAGACAATCCAAAGAGCAGGCAATTGAGAGAGGAAGAAACCCCAGGTAGTAACAGTGGAACCGGCAGGCAGGAGCAGTCTTGTCAGTGCCTGGCTGCCTGCCCCTGGAGGACACTCGGAGAACTCATTTTCTTCCAAAGGAAAGAGGAAGGGAGGAGAAGGAAAGGAAGCTGGGTAGGAGTGTTCAACAGAGTTCGCTGTGATAACTAGAAACAATAAATCACATCCAGCATCCATGGAACTGACAAAAGTTACCATCTGATACCAGGTGCAGATGCAGGTCCAGCAAAGCAAGAAGAGTCCCGGCTGGTGCCGCAATCTAGGACAAAGTGAGACATGTTGTGTACCAGATTCCTCGCTGGCTAAAACATCCCATCCTGCAGGGAGCTCCTTCAGCAGGACAGTGAACAAGTCAAAATAACTTGAGGAAGTCCCTGAAATGGACTAGAGCCACTAGGCCCCTCCCTGCAGAGGAAGCAATAAAAGCTGAGCATGCTCATGAGGAAGAATACCCTTGCTTTATTCATCCCCTGGAATACTAAAATGCAGCTAAAAAGAGCAACACAGTGGGGATCCAGTTCAGTGGCAGAGGCCTTACTTAACATATATGTAAGTCTTGGATTCTACAACCAGCACCAGAAAAACAAGGAAATGGGCTGATGAGATGGCAGAGTGGGCAAACATACTTGCCATGCAAGCCAGAAACATGGCTTTGATCCCTGGAACCCACATGGTAGAAGGCGAGAGCCAACTCTTGTAAAGTTGTACTCGGATCTCCACATGTATCCATGGTACTTGCCTGCCTGCCTGTGTGCACACACATGATATACATACACATAATAATGATAATAATAGGGGCTGGAGAGATAGCTCAGTGGTTATGAGTACTTGTTCCTCTTGCTAAGGACCTGAATTCAAAGCCCAGCACCCACATGGTGGCTCACAACCATCTAACTCCATTCTGAGGATCTGACCCTCTCTTCTGATATCTGTGAACTCTTGGCATGCACATGGTACATATACATACATCAGGCAAAACACTCATACACATACAATTTAATCAAGTAGATAGTATGTGGTGCCAGGAATGCAGTTGACAGAGCATGGTTGCTGAATGCCTACAAGGCCTTGGGTTCTAGCCTCAATAAACCCGTTCCACTCAAAATAAATGATAAAACTTTTTAAGTAAAAAATAATAGTATATATGATATATATGTATATACTATATATGTGTGAATGAGAGAAGGAAAAGAAAAACTAAATTTACATATAGAAACATGATGAAATCCCTGTAATTCTACTGTGGGGAGAATGAAAAAAGTAGGTTACTTTTATCTGGTGTTATACTCTGATGTATTTATATAAGATTTCAAGTCCAAAAAGTACAAAATCATGCTTGTATGTTTGAAATGTTCTGTAATTTAAATGAAAGAAGAGCTGAACACAGGGGTACACACTTTTAATCCAGCACTTGGAAAGCAGAGGCAGGTGGAGCTCTGTGAATGCCAGGCTAACCAGGGCTGCATAGTGAGACTCCATCTTAAAATAAATAAGAGCCAGGTGTGGTGGCACTGAAATTGACTCTCCGAAGGTGGAGGCAGTAACATCAGGAGTCTGGAGCTGGAAAGACAGCTCAGCAGTTAAGAACACTGTGCTATTCCAGAGGTCCTGGCTTCAGTTCCCAGCACCCACATGGCAGCTCATAACAGGGGCCACCAAAGGAGTAACATGCCACACTGGTAAGCCATAGCCTTGTGGCAATACACAGAATAACAGAAATGGGATAACTTGATAGTTAGAGCTAGTTCGTAAGAAGCCTAAGACACTGGCCAAACAATTGTCACTGATCATAAGAGTGGCTATTTCATAAGTGGCTTAGGGAACAGGCAGGTGGAGAAAAACCGGTCCACGGGGACCAGCGGGATAGAGAATACTTCCAGCTTCACACAACTGTCTGCAATTCCAGTTCCAAGGGGATCCCACATACAGGCATACATGCAGGCAAAAGACCTTTCCGTAAAATAAAAATATGTTATTAAAAAAAAGACCAGGATTTTGAGACCAACTTGAGTTCCACCAGCTCCTGTCTCTAAACAAAATAAACAAGCATAACAGTGGAAACAAAAGATCAGCCGCAGTGAGATATTGCTTTGTGGCCACTTCAATGGTTTTTATCAAAAAATAGAGAAAGTTATATGTGTTGGCAGTGGGGTAGAAGTGGAGCATTATTTTCCTGTAGGAATGTAAAATTTTGCAGAAGCTGTAGAAAATATTATGATGGCTCCTCCAGAAGGTACACATGAAATCATTTTCTGATCCAACAATCCTACTTCTGGATGTACATCTAAAAAGAGGGAGAGACACACAGACATACACCTGACTGACAGAGAAATGGAGAGCAGGGACATACAGGGAAACCTGTACACCTATATTCAAAGCAGCATTATTCAATTACTCATTTTAACTAAAGAGTGAACTGGACCAGGTGGCATGGGCCTGTAATTCCAGCTACTCAGGAAGTTGAGGTCAAAGAGTCATAAATTCAAGGCTAGCCTAGGTGATTTAGTGAAACCCAATCTTCCACTAAGAAGTAAAAAGGAAGCAGCTGGAGAGTAGGCCAAGGCATTAAGCAGGGCATCCACAATTACTTTGTTTTCTTTGTTTCCTTTTTTTTGGGGGGGGGGGTTCAAGACAAGGTTTCTGTAGCTGGAGCCTGTCCTGGAACTAGCTCTGTAGACCAGGTTGGTCTCGAACTCACAGATATCTGCCTGCCTCTGCTTCTTGAGTGCTGGGATTAAAGGCATGCACCACCACCGCCCGGCTCTAGCACTATTTCTTGTAGACCAGGCTGCCCTCGAACTCACAAAGATCACCTGCATTTGCCTCCCAAGTGCTGAGATTAAAGAACAATTAAGATTCTGTCTGTAAAGATTTATTGTCTTCTATGTGTATTGTGTTTGGGTTGCAGGGTCTGTGTACCACATGTGTGCAGTACAGGCAGGGACCAGAAGGGGGCATGAGATCCTCTGGAGCTGGAGTTACAGACAGTGCTGAGCCACCACACAGTGCTGTGCAACAGTTTCCTCCAAATCTGGAACACTCCATGATGCAGGGAAGCTCCTTAAGCGAGAGGTAAAACACTCAAAGTAACTTCAGGAAGTCCCTGAAACTGACCAGAATCACTAGGCCCCTCCCTGCCAGAGTAAGCAATAAAAGCTCACTATGTAGCCTCAGCTCTACTGAAACTCACTAAATAGATAGGCTGTGTTAGAACTCACAGAGATCTACCTGCCTTTGTCTCCCAAGCACTGGGATTTTAAGGCACAAGCCACCACACCTGGCCCCAGATGGTAAATTTTGTATTTTGTATAGTGTAAAAATAAGAAAATAAAATAGAAATTGAAAAAAAGAAAACATGTCTCAGGCTGGGTGTGTAGCTAAGTGGTATAGCAGGTGTTTAGTATGCACAGGAACATGGGTTCAATTCCCCAACACTTAAAAAAATGTTGGTTTAAATCTAGCCACTTAATCTAGCACATCCTGCAGGTGTAGGTAGGTGACTCCTACACTTGGTCCATCCAACCAGGCCGCTCCTTCCTCCCCTCCCCCACATCCAACTGGGTATATCCTCAGCTCTCCAAAGATCTCACTGCGCACGCGCACATCCTGCCATGAGGAGGCGTGGCTTCTTTGCGCCTGTGCTGAATTCCAGCTGTGCCTGTGATGAGAGAAAATGATGCTCAGAATGGGCTCTGCCGCCCGCCGGCTGTGGAGAGGCCCACACTGCACACGCGCAGACCCAGCGTCCGCGTCAAAACAGCGGCAGACAGCGCTCTGCCCATCCTGCGCGCCCGGCTGCCAAGCGTTCCTCTGGGCCGTGACTCCCGCCGGCCTGGTGCGGACGAGCACCCTGCAGCTGGGCCAGTGCGGCAACCAGAGTGAGCAAGATTCTGGTTCTATCCCTTGGCCTGCATTCAAGTGCCTGGTACCCATCAATCCCTTTTGTCCTTCCCACAACCACCTTTCTTAACCTTATTGCACCTGATGATCCGGGCAAGAGCTGCCTCCTCAGTCCTGGGCTGTGACAACTTCCAGGCATCTTGGGTCACCTTCCTGCATGTAATAGCCTCTGAGCCTGGGCTTTTCCGGCCTTAAGGCTCCAGCAGACTTGGGCCTCTTCCCCCTCCCCCAGTTGGGTTCGAGTTCTGGAAACAGCTGTGTGCTGAGCATGGCATCAGCCCCGAGGGCATCGCGGAGGAGTTCGCCACTGAAGGCACTGACCGCAAGGACGTCTTTTTCTACCAGGTGCCCACCACATGACTTGATCAGGACGCTAGGGACATGAAGGGAAGTGCAGTGACCTGGTGCTGGGAAACTCACTGGGCAGGATAGGACCAGAATGGCTGTCTTAAGAAGGGAGGACCTGCAGGAACCAGAGTTGGGAGGATGCAGGACTTGACCCACCCAGGCTCCCGGGCCCATCCTGGCTTCCCTTTGGCAGGCAGATGATGAGCATTACATCCCCCGGGCTGTGCTGCTGGACCTGGAGCCCCGGGTGATCCATTCCATCCTCAACTCCTCCTATGCCAAGTTCTACAACCCAGAGAACATCTACCTGTCTGAGCACGGAGGGAGCTGGCAACAACTGGGGCAGGGGGTTCTCCCAGGTGTCAGTTCTGAGTTCCTTGGTAATCCTAGCTTGGGATAAGGCAAGGCTCAAGTAAGTCTGGGATTCTGTCCAGACTAGACTGGCAATAAATCAGAGCAAATGGATATGCTGAGAAAATGGACTGCGAGGAAGGTGGTTGTGCAAACTTTATGGAAATCATTCACAAAGCAGCAGTTCTGGGTTGAGAAGGATTCTGGCTGGGAGGTGGGTTTCAGGATGGCAGCTGAGACAAAGGGTGGAGCTCTTGGTGCTGAAAAGAGGAAGACAAAGATCCTGGATGTCATGAGTGAGAGCCCAAGAACGTGATGGTGTCCACAGGCCGGGATCGCCAGACCAACCACTGCTTCATCGCCATCCTCAACATCATCCAGTGAGAGGTGGACCCCACCCAGGTGAGGGAGGCCCCATCACCCTACCCTCTGGTTCACAGCATGGAGGAGAAACAGCTACCACCTCTCTGCCCACCCTAGGTCCTGCAGAGGATCCGGGAAAGGAAGTTGGCCAACTTCATCCCCTGGGGCCCAGCCAGCATCCAGGTGGCCCTGTCAAGGAAGTCCCCCTACCTGCCATCAGCCCACCGGGTCAGCGGGCTCATGATGGCCAACCACACCAGTATCTCCTCGGTGAGCAGTCTCCTTTGTCTTTGTTAGCAAGGAGCAAACCCAGGGCTTCAGGAACAGTAGGCAAAGCTGCCACCTCGGAGCCACACCCCTGGCTCCTGATGGCTCTGTTCCACTGTGTACTGTCATCAGCTTTCCCAGTCTGTCCCTAGTTTGTGTCCTGAACTGGATGCCATTCTGAAGCTCTCTCCTCCTCTCCAGCTGTATAAACTGCCTGTGCTTTGCCTTTTTGCATCCCTGCCTCCCTGCTCCTGGCATCTGTTTGAGGGGATAACAGTCTTGGTTCCCTGGCTCTATGGGCTATACTGTCCCTTGATTTCTTTGTGACCTCTGCTGTCTTCATACCCTAAGCTCTTTGAACGGACCTGCCGCCAGTTTGACAAGCTTCGGAAAAGGGAGGCTTTCATGGAGCAGTTCCGTAAGGAGGACATCTTCAAGGACAATTTTGACGAGATGGACACGTCTAGGGAGATTGTTCAGCAGCTGATTGACGAGTACCATGCGGCCACACGGCCAGACTACATCTCCTGGGGCACCCAGGAGCAATGAGTCCCCAGGACAGGGACCCTCATCTGCCTTACCGGTTGGCCCAGGCTCTGCCTAGCTGACCATGCCTCAGAGCACAGATCAGGGACCTCACAAATACTCATACACACACATACGTGCGCTGTCTGTTGGCCTGGGGATGGGTTACTTCTTCTCTGAGAGTATTTATCTTTAATAAAGCACTGGATAGAAGTCAAGTCACCGGTCTCTGAATTCAGGCTTCGGAGCTGGGGACAGATTGCCTGTTTTTCCTTCATCTCTGACGGTTTTCTCCCACACTTCACACTTCCAACATCTTCAACTCTGGGCAAAAAGCCGCCTCTAGCCTAATTGTGGAGGACACTGGTGTCTCTTGACCCTGCTTGAATTCTTTCCCACAGTGAAAGGATACACAGATAGGATCTTTTCTCTGTCAGCCTCTGGTTCCAGCCCCCCTCACTGTAGCAGGTGACCTTTCCTGTACTTCCACATTTCCACACTGAGTGTCCTGCTGGTGACAACAGCATGCCTGGGGCCACCGCTGCCTACCCCTAGGCCCTAACCAGGCAAGCCAGCCTAAGTGCCTTTCCCCTTCTGGCCAGCAGGGTGGTGCTGGAGAGCCGGTCCCAGAGAGCCTAGACCAGAGTGTAGGGAACAGCAGGAGACTATGTTCAAGGCCTGGACTAAGCAGACCCTAAAGTGCTTCCAGAACTAAGATCCGTAATCCTGTTCCTAATTGGTCTTCATTTATGTAAAGTTTTTTATTACATTTAATCCTTTTGTATATGATTATGGGTATGTGTGAGGCTCGGGGTAAGTGTGGAAGTCAGACAACTTGGAAGAATAGATTCCTTCCTGCCCTGTGGTTCCAAGGGAATGGAACTCAGGTTGTCAGGCTCAGGGGGCAAGCGACTTTGCCTGCCAAGCCATCTCACCACCCCACTGTTTTATTTTTAAATGTATTAATTTTTATTTTAGATCTTAGGGTGTATGTATGTATGTGTGTGCACCATTTGCTTATAGGATTGTAGAAGCCAGAAGAGGGTGTCAGGTCCCCTGGAACTAGAGTTACAGACAGCTGTGGGTTGTATTCGTGCTGGGAATTGAACCCCAGTCCTGTGGAAGAGTGCCCACTGCATTTTAACTGCTAAGCTGTCTCTCCAGCACCCTCCATTTTTTTTTAAATTTCAGTTATTTAAAAGGCCAATGGGGTGAATAATGAATTTATGGCTCCTTAATTCTTGATCCAAAGAATAAAACTGTTCTCTTGAGATTGTGCTTGATTGTCAGGGCCCCCTAGCCCTATAGCCCACAGGTAAGCCCTGCAGGGACCATGGCCATCATGCACCAAGTACATGGCTTTGTTTCATCCTCATTACAAATCCATGAAGTGGTGGGTCTCATTGCCAATCTCATTTTATAAACAAAGAAACAGCAAAGTAGATTCCCGTGTTACCCAGCTAAGCACCCATACGTGGCAGAGTGGAAACAAGCTCTGATGTGACCGACATCTGTGTTTGTCTATTTTTACCTAATAGCAAATGTGGTTTGAACAAAAATGGCCACCATAGACTCACAGGGAGTCGCATTTTTGAGGTTCAGCCTTGGAGGAAGTATCAGAGGGGTGGGCTTTTAGGTTTCAGAAGCCCCAAGCTAGGTCTCATGACACACTGCCTCTTCATGCTGCTTGCTGATCCCGATGTAAAATCTCAGCCCCATGTCTGCCTGTGTGCCACCATGCTTCTCGGCATAATGATCATGGACTAAACCTCTGAACTGTAAGTCAACTCTAACTCAATGTTTTCCTCTATAAGAGTTGGCATGGTCATGGTTGTCGTCATCAATGCCCAGCAACAGAACACTAAGACAGGCAAGCAAACCACTTTTTAAGATGTATTTATTATACTTCTGCATGTGTATGTGTATTCTATGTGTGCCTGGTTGCCCACAGAGGTCAGAAGAAGGCATTGGTTCCTGTGGAATTGAGTACCATATGGCTACATGCCACTATGTGGGTGCTGGGAACTGAACCCAGGTCCTCTGCAGGAGCAACAAGAAGTTTTAGCTACCAGCCCCTCTTGCATATTTTAGATGATGTTATACTAGGCGAGGCTGACCTCAGACTTGCTCTGCTCACCCAGCTCTGCCTCTGTAGTGCTGCCGTCCTTGCTGGCACACACACACACACACACACACACATCATGCTTGTGTGGTGCTGGGGAGCAAGCTCAGGGCCTATGTGATCTAGCACCGCTGTGCCACTGGGCTGTGCTCCTGGCACCGGTGTCCATCTCTACCCATTGGCACTGTGCCTACTTTGTATCTTCCAGGCTAGTATAAAATCTGCTCATGTCCTGGGGGCTTCTGGAGCTACGAGATAAGTCCATGGTTTGAAAGATGTGAGGGCCTTGAATACTTAGGCAAGAAAGCACATTTGATCTCTGTCTTGAGAATATCAGCTTTAAGTGGCTTCGGATTCAACTGCCCAGTATAGTGAGTGAGGCTACTGAAGGTAAGTGGTCTACAGGCCCACATCCAGGCCACTAACAATCCCTAAGCCCTCCTTTGCCAGATCCAGTTAAGGCAAGTATAGAGTCCCAGGCTTGTGCTGGGTATGGTGACAAATGCCTTTCATCCCAGCACTCAGGAGGCAGCAGCAAGTGAATCTCTGAGTCTGAGCTCAGTCTGGTCTACAAAGGGAGTTCCAGGACAGCCAGGACATCACAAAGAAAATCTATCTCAAAAATAAAAAAAAAATTAAATAAGAAAAGGAAAGAAAGTTGGGTTGCACAGCAGTGTGTTCCCAGCCCGCAGACGTGACCAAATTCCCTAGCAGGGACAAGTGACTCTGCAAAGATGCCACCTTCCCTGACTGCTGAGTACCAGGTGTTAGGAGCATGGACAGACACTTGAACACCAGCCTCAGCCAGGCCCCTCCCCCAAGGCTATTTCCAGATCACCCAACACCCCAGACAAGGCAGCCCCTCCCAGTTCTTGGCCAGCAGCAAACCCCAAACTGTGTCAACCAGAGGGCAGTGCAGAGGCCAGGTGGAAAGAGAGAGGCCTCTGGGAATCAGGCAGCAGGTGGTACTGGTGGTGAGAAGCCCTTGTGGTCAGCGATACTGCAAGGCACAGATCTGAGAGTCCTGGCTGAAGGACAAGGGTTGCTGTGAAAAGGCTGGAGAGAGAGAGAGAGCGAGAGCGAGAGAGAGAGAGAGAGAGAGAGAGAGAGAGAAGACTGCCCAAGCTTAGACCAGGGATGTCTTTAACCAAATGACAGGAGAAAGTTAGCCATGGAAAGGTGATGTTCTCAGAAGACTCCCTGGGGGTGGGGTGATGTAACTCCAGGGCCCGGGACCGTGGGTGAGACAGAGCAGTGGGACAGGAAGCCCATATCCAAAAATAGAC
>PVIU01034613.1:0-11170 GCA_004026605.1 Ondatra zibethicus | reverse complement strand
TCTGCATGTATTATCTTTTTGAGAACCGAGTCTTTTTGAATGCACTCCTTCCTAGGCCAGGAGGGATGGGGGTGGGCCTTGGACTTCCAACAGGGCAGGGCACCATGCCCTCTTTCAAGGAAGAAGGGGGAGGGAAGAGGGGTGGGGGGGTAGTGGGAGGGGACCGGGAGAAGGGGAAGAAAGGTAAAAATTTTATTTCTTTAATTATGTTCTTGAATGGAAAAAATAAAACAAAACAATGTATGGAAAAAAAATAAACATATCACTTTTCCCCAAACTGAAAAAAAATTAGGTGTATAGTGTGTGTCCTTCTCACCATAAAAGGATTTATTTTCTTCACTTTGAGGTTATGAATGGGTTATTCTTTCTGGTTTCTGTATGGATGAAAAATGTTTACATATTTTACATGTAATAAAAACTAAAATACTTTGTTTTTAAAAAAAAGATACACATAAAGACCTACATAGTCAACATATTAATATTATTAACATAAAATATATTTGAGATGAATTAAAACTTATTAAAAAGAAAGTGAATTCAGAAAAACATGGTTTGTATGATTATAATAAAACAATTATTGAGATGTTTTTAAAAAGACAGTTTGCCTTGTTTGTTTGGAAAAATTGTTACTCTGTAACCAGGCTGGCTTCAAAATTCATAGTGATCCTTGTCGTTCAGCCACTAAGTGTTGGGGTTTCTGGAATGATCTTAAATAGATTCCTATTCTTTAGGTTTTTTTTTTCATTAAATTACTTAATTCTCACATAGTCAGGTTTCTGACGTTTGATTTTCCAAATTATTGTGACACTTCAAGACTTGATTATTATCAAAAGCTGTGAAAAACTGGTCGACTTTTGAATTAATATATGTCATCACCGTACACTGCTTATGTTATAATTTGAAAGAAGATGAAATGTAGTTTTGAAGACTTCTTTTAAAACACAGAATAAATTGAAGTGAATACAAAAAAAAGAAAAAATAACTGTCCACTAAGGATCTAGAAAACAGAATATGATTTATGAATCCAGGTACTGTTTACACTTACATTTACACACACACACATGCACATACACACACACACACATACACACACACACACACACACACACATAGCTTGTTTGGGAGTTGGACAACGGCTCTGTACTTCTCTAAATCCAAGATTGTCATTAACAGGAACATTCAGAGTTTCTGTCTCATATTAGGATCCATCTGGTGTGGGACAGACGAAAGACTTTATGAAAAATTTTGTCTATATCATATTCTTCATTGAATCTATGTTTATATGAATGATATTTAAGTATTTAAGTTTTTTCATGATGAAAATAGATTTTCCTACAGATCCTTTTCCTGAAGTAATCTTTGAAATTTCCAGGAAGAAAATGGGTTCCCACAGCAACCACTCCACCATTGAGATGTTGAGATGACATCGTGATGCAGACAGCACTACTATTAGACCACTTGTTTTGGGTACCAGCTGCTGAATTGGTGCATCTTCTCATATTCTGACCAGAACTCCAAATGAGAACTTTGAAAAACAAAACAATACAAGTATGAAATCATTTTTGCTGGCTCTTATACTGGATCAGAGAACTAACTGAGCAAAAGAATGATATGTGTGGCATTGTATTGAGGCACAGTACCATTGCACAATGTTGCCAAGACATTGGTAGGAGCCTTTTCACCACAGCAGTGGTGTGGAAGTAGAACATGACTGAGAGAATATGTAATAGTATAAAAATTTTAGTTTTTACATTTCTGTCTTCATATAAGAGAAAACAGACACAGAAAAGGTAGGCAACTTGATCAAAGCCACAAAGAGTGCAACAGGACAGTCTGTCAGTTTAATTAGCCAATTAATATGGACCTATTTGACAATTATTAGATCATTTGCTATTCTCTGTAAGTGAAGATGTTGCTATTTTCTTATATTAATTATTGATGAGCTTATTGATCCTACACTGATAATAGAGTTGTATGCTTTTAAAGCCAGATTGGTCTTTTGCTGAGACATTCTGATGCTCAGTGTCTAGTGACAAAGTAAATATTGCTGTAATATTTAATAATAATTTTTCTCACTCAGTTTAATAAACACTGATAATTTTACTGTAATTGTTTTCAAAATTGTGAGTGGATAAATGCTATCCAGAAAACAAAAGGTGTTGCATGCATGTAAACCATATTATATTAAATTGTAATTTGTTAGGATTTAAAACCCAGCATTTAAAATCTGATGGATAATGTGCATTCTAGTTCATAGTTTGTAGTGTTTATCTTTAGGGGACAAAGTGATGTTTTAATGACACTGGTGTCCTGATGCCCCCAGCGCTGCAGCAGAACTGTAGATAGGTCATGATTCCATGCTTCATTTTTCATATGATTTCTCTTCTCATGAATTTTCCTTTCTTTTTCTAATCCAAAGTATTGAGTTGCTTATTGCCTTGTTTAGCTCTGAGGCAAGGCAGCTTTATCTGGGAATTTGAAGTTAGGAGATGGTGTTACTTTACTTCTTTCTGTTCTTATAGAGGGAATGGTTTAATTAACAGCCTCTATAATGAGAAAAATTAGAATTTGGCAAGAACATAAGACTGATTAACTATGTTGACTGAACATGAGGCACACTTGAGAAATAACATGGCCTGACAGCTGTGTCTCTTTGTACTGAATGAAACAGATGTTAACAGACATTCAAACCATGCCAATCAACCCTAGAAGGGGATGATCTAGATATATGTATCTTCAGCTAAAGTGATCCCTACACCAGTTGGGGCAAATGTCCATACATAAGTCAGGTCATCACAATATCTAATAATGTGTCTACTTGAATTATCATCTTTGTTTATACTCAATAACCATTTTTATCAATCAAAAATATATTCTGTTTACAAAGAATGTCACTCTACATATAAAGTCAGGTAAATTCCTAGCAAAGTTTGACACAACTCCTGTGGCAAAGTGTAGCAATACAAAATAAAAGATGAATAGTACATTGTTCTTCATATTAAAAGTAGAGCTAACAATGCATGTTATAAGGTGTATACTTTAGATTGTCTTCTTGATATTTAAAATTAATACTTTTAATTATATTTCATTGCTTATGAAGCAATAAAGATATTTAGTGTAATAGATTTTAAGAAATTATACAGCAATAATTGCCAAAGTATATTTTCTTAGCCAACAGTTTCAATAACATTTGGAAATCTATTTCAAATGAAAATTTGTAGGTATTTTTCCACATTTATTGAATTTTCATTTTATGATAAGACACAATCTGTCTTAGTATCCTCTAATGTGTTTAAAGTTTGGAGAACATTGATATGCAGTAATAGAAGTACATATTGTGGTAAAATAATTTATTCTGCATCTAATGGGAATTGATAAAAAAATACAGAACAGGTGGAAATTTACATGTGTAGTAAGCACAGTTTTATTTGATGAATTGAATATTTGTCACCAGTTAAAATAGAGAAAAATATTGCAGTTTTTGAATTTTTAAATTTAAAGAACTAGTTAGTAATAAGCCTGAGAAATATGCCAAACAGTTCATTATTAATATAAGACTTTCTATCTTCATTGATTCATTGTGTTGTTCTCTTTGCTTATATTTTTATTGATTTCAACTCTCAGTTTAATTATGTTTTGGCATCTACATCTTTAGTATGGTTATTTATTTTTGTATGAGAACTTCCAGATATGCTGTTAAGTTGCTAAATGAGGTGTCTACTTTTTTTTTAATGTAGGCACTTAGTGATATGCATTTTTTCCTCTCATCACAACCTTCACTGTATCAATAAATTTGGGTATGTTGTGTATTTATTTTCATTGAATTCCAGAAAGTCCTTAATTTTAGTCTTTATCCCTGCCTTGACCCATTTTTCATTCAATAGATAGGTGTTCCATTTCTGTAAGTTTGTAAACTTTCTATTGTTTCTGCTGTTGATATCCAGCTTTAATCCATGCTGATCTGATAGGATGCAGGGAGTTATTTCAATTCTCTTGTATCTATTAAGAATTGCTTTGAACCGGCTGTGGTAGTACATGCCTTTAATCCTAGCGCTTGGGAAGTAGAGGCAGGTGGCTGAGAGTTTGAGGCCAGCCTGGTCTAAAAGAGCTAATTCCAGGACAAGGCTCCAAAACTACAAAGAAACCCTTTCTTGAAAAACAAAAACAGAAACAAAACAAACAAACAAAGAAATGAAATAATTGCTTTGTGTCTGAGTATGTGGTCATTTTTGGAAAAAGTTCCTTCCCTGTCATCTAGGCATCTTGGTGTGGGGGTGATTATACCTTTAGGTGTTGATTTCTGGGTTTGCCTTGGTGTTCTAGGAGTTTTGTTCCTTGCTTTCTGTTTTTTCTCTGGATTTTCAGAGGTATTTCTGCTGAGCGTTACCTGTTTTACTTGCCTGCAAGGCTGGTATGTTATTGGTGAGACACTTGTTGGTATTAAAGGCTGAGGATGCCAGGGGAAGACTGTCTGAGGGAGCCACAGTAGGCATGGACATGGGAGGAGTGGAAGTTGCCCCTGGTTTTCTGTCCAATTCTGTATGTGACCCTGAGAATTGTATCTGTGATAACAGAGTATTGGAAAGGTCCTAAGGCAGCTAGCCTACTTTGTCTTCTGGAAGGCGTGGCCTGTAGTTGAGCAGTGGATGTCTGCCTAGGGATTGGATCACAGCTATTAGGCAGGAAAGGAAGGGCAGAGGTAGATGATCTGTGGACAGGAGGCGAAGGGAAGCTACCGCTGACATTCTGTTGAAGTGTTAGGGCGATGTTAAAGATTGGATGTGGGGTACTAGACACAGTTTGCTTTATTTTTAATGGCATAGATTAATTAATAACACAACTCCTCCCATTAGGTGGCCACATGTATGACCAGGCTCTTTGATGTATCTAAACTTTAATCAGTGAAAATAATTAGAAACTTCTTCCTGTGATAGCGTTTCTAATAATTTGCAGTGGGCCATATATCAATAGACACAGAGCAAGAGAAGGGCAGCAGGGATGAATTATGTTCATAATATTAGTAAAGTGGTAATAATTCTTTAAAACCCAGATGTCACTGCAGAAACTCTAGTTGTGACCTGACTTTTTTAATATATTACAAGGTGCTGAACTTTTGTAGTCTCTAAATATTTCTTCAGAAGGTTTCAATGTGTTAATTGAATTATTGAAGGGAATTGAGACAGGATTTTTACATTAAAGACATACTCTTGAAAGCCATAGAGATCATTAACCCACATTTTTTTCTTTTTTAAAACAAATATTTTTAAGTTTACATATCAATCCCAGTTTCTTCTCTCTCCCCTCCTCCTCACTCTCCCCATACCCCCCCACCCCACTCCCCATCCATTCCTGAGAGAGGGTTAGGCCTCCAATAGGGAGTCAACAAAGTCTGTCACATCATTTGAGGGAAAATCAAGCCCCCCTTTCTGTATCTGGGCTGAGCAAGGAATCTCTTCATATGGAATGTGCCCCCCAAAAAACTAATTCATACCCTAGGGATAAATACTGTTACAACGACCAGTGGCCCCACAAACTACCCAAGCAACAAAACGGTTATCCACATTCAGAGGGCCTAGTTCAGGCCTATGCGAGCTCGCCAGCGGTCAGTTTAGAGTGAGTGAGCTACCACTAGCTCATTCTAATACTTAAGATGTTTTTCAACAACCGAGTGACAGAAAATAGTGTCTGTCATTTATAATTCCAGTTGCACTTCTCAGAATTATGCACTCCAGTGAAACCCTCCTTTAGTTGTATGACAGATATGATGCACAGACAGCCTAACCACTCTCCATGAAAAATATAAGAAATGATCAACTTATGTGAAAGGATTATGAAAGACAGGAGAGACTTAAGAATTAAGATATAATATGCAATCACACATTACATGTGGGAATATAATTCTGTGGTCTGTAAACACCTTCAGTTTACTTCAAATGTTTAGTAGGCCACATGAGGCATGTAATCCTGAAAATAAAGATCGTATTCATGGTTGAGCCAGAGTTAGAGTACAGATGAATAAGTATGGCAGAGAAAGACCTTCTGTGGTGAATCTTTGAATGTTGCCATGCCACAGCTCTGGAGTTTGAACTGGGACAGAACTTTCTGATTTTCTTACTTGGACAGCTCTTACTATACTATATATGGTGATAACCATTATAGTTTGTTCTCCAAAGGAAGAACAAAGGCCTTGGGGAGTTACATACAGACACTTGATTGTAGATTCTGGGGCTTGTTTTTCACAAAACAGCAATGAGTCAAATCTAAGTCATCTCTATCCAGTTATGAAGCCTAGACTCACATCTAAGGACTTTCCTATCCTAAGCTGAGATTCATATTACATGGGGAAATGCAGAAATATACATGTGCCTCATTTTCAGTAAGTGAGTGCAAAAAGTAGATATAGTTGGGGACAGGTGAAATCTCAAGTGTTCTGAAAAGAGGTGAGTTAGAGAGCTCTGCAGTGCTTCAGATGCTGCTGGAGTAAAATGAAGACAGAACCATTGTTAAACCACACAAATGTCAAAAACATAGAATCAAAATATGTAAGGACAAAAAAATAATTTGAGAGTTTCATAAGATATGCACAGATGAATTTAAGAGAAAGAAAGACTGAGAATGTATTGTTTAGGACTATATTCATAGCAGCATTGTTTGTCATAGCCAGAACCTGGAAACAACCTCAATGCCCATTGACCAAAGAATGGATAAAAAAAATGTGGTCCATTTATACAATGGAGTACTACACAACAAAATAATAATAATAATAATAATAATAATAATAATAATAATAATAATAATAATAATAATAATGACATCTTGAAATTTGAAGGCAAATGGATAGAACTAGAAAACATCATATTGAGTTAAGTAACCCAGACCCAGATAGACAATTATCATATGTATTCACTCATAAGTGGTTTTTAAACATAAAACAAAAAAACCAGCCTACAAATCACAATCCCAGAGAACCTAGACAACAATGAAGACCCTAAGAGAAACATACATGGATATAATCTACATGGAATGTAGAAAAAGACAAGATCTCCTGAGTAAATTGGGAGCATGGGGACCATGGGTGACGGTGGAAAGGGAGGGGAGAGCTGTAGGGACGGGAGCAGAGAAAAATGTAGAGCTCAATAAAATCAATTTAAAAAGGACTTTACAAACTCTCACTGTTTATTGATGATATGATAGTTTACTTAAGTGATCCCAAAAATTTTAACAAGGAACTTCTAAAACTCATAAACACTTTCAATAATTTAACAGGATACAAGAGTAACTTAAAAAAATCAGTAGCCCTCCAGTACACAGATGATAAAAGGACTGGGAAAGAAATCAGAGAAACAACACCCTTCACAATAGCCACAAATAGCATAAAATATCTTGGAATAACTCTAACCAAACAAGTGGAAGACTTATATGAAAACAACTTTAAATCTTTGAAGAAAGAAATTGAAGAAGACACCAGAAAGTGGAAAGATCTCCCATGCTCGTCGGTAGGCAGAATTAACATAGAAAATGGCAATATTACCAAAAGCAATCTACAGATTCAATGCAATTCCCATCACAATCCCAGCAAAATTCTTCAAAGACCTTGAAATAACAATACGCAACTTCATATGGAAAAGCAAAAAACCCACGATAGCCAAAACGATCCTGTACAATAAAAGAACTTCTGGAGACATCATGATCCCTGACTTCAAACTCTATTACAGAGCTACAGTACTGAAAACAGCCTGGTACTGGTATAAGAGAAGACAGGAGGACCAAGGGAACTGAATAGAAGACCCAGATATTAATCCACACACCTTGGAACACCTGATTTTTGACAAAGAAGCTAAAATTTTACAATGGAAAAAAATAAAGCATATTTAACAAGTGGTGCTGGCATAACTGGATATCAACATGTAGAAGAATGAAAATAGACCCATATCTTTCACCATGCACAAAACTCAAGTACAAATGGATCAAAGATCTCAGCATAAAGCCAGCCACACTGAACATTATAGAAGGGAAAGTAGGAAGTACACTTGAACACACTGGTACAGGAGACCACTTCCTAAATCTAACCCCAATAGCACAGACACTGAGAGAAACAATAAATGGGACCTCCTGTACTAAGGAGGAGCAGGCCTGCCTTTTGTCCTGCCGCCTGGCTTGTCCTAGCTTCATGGCTCCCAGCTGCCCGTCTAGCTTAACCGCAGAAATAATTACACAGAAACTGTATTCATTTAAACACTGCCTGGCCCATTATATCTGGCCTCTTCTTTGCTAACTCTCACATCTTGTTTTAACCCATTTTTAATAATCTGTATAGCACAACGAGGTCGTGACTTACCGGGAAAGATTCCTAACCAGCGTCAGACTTGGGCAGACTTGTGGCGTCTGCCACACTATCTTCTTCCCAGTATTCTGTTCTGTCTCCTCCACCCACCTAAGGGCTGCCCTATAAAAAGGCCAAGGCAGTCTCTTTATTCAACCAATGAAAGCAACACACAAACAGAAGAACTTCCTACACCAACCTCCTGAAAATGAATAGCTTCTGTAAGGCAGAGACACGGTCAACAAGACAAAATGACAGCCTACAGAATGGGAAAAGTTCTTCACTAACCCCAATCAGACAGAGGTCTGATCTCCAAAATGTACAAAGAACTCAAGAAATTGGTCATCAAAAGAACAAATAATCCAATAAAAAAATGGAATACAGGCCTTAACAGAGAACTCTCAACAGAGGAATCTAAAATGGCTGAAAGACACTTAAGGAAATGTTCAACATCCTTAGTCATCAGAGAAATGCAAATCAAAACAACTCTGAGATTCCATCTTACACCTGTAAGAATGGCCAAGAACATAAACACTGATGATAACTTATGCTGGGGAGGTTGTTGGGTAAAGGGAACACTTCTGCATTGCTGGTGGGAATGCAAGCTGGTACAGCCCCTTTTGGATGTCAGTTGGTGATTTCTCCGAAAATGAGGAAACAACCTTCCTCATGATCCAGTAATACCACTTTTTGGTATATATCCAAAGGATGCTCAATCGTGCCACAAGGATATATGCTCAACTATGTTCACAGCAGCATTGTTTGTCATAGCCTGAACCTGGAAACAACCTAAATGCCCCTTGATTAAAGAATGGATAAGGAAAATGTGTTACATTTACATAATGGAGTACTATACAGCAGAAAAAATGACATCTTGAATTTTGCAGGCAAATGGATGGAGATAGAAAACATCATTTTGAGTGAGGAAACCCAGACACAGAAAGACAACTATCACATGTACTCACTCATAAGTGGTTTGTAAACATAAAGCAAAGAAAACCAGCCTACAAAACACAATCCCAGAGAACTTAGACAACAATGAGGACACTAAGAGAGTTATACATAGATCTAATCTACATGGGAAGTAGAAAAAGACAAGATCTCCTGAGTAAATTGGGAGCTTGGGGACCTTGGAGGAGGGTTGAATGGGAGAAAAGAGGCAGGGAGGGGAGCAGAGAAAAATGTAGAGCTCAATAAAAATCGATAAAAAGGGATTTTAAACATCACCATATCAATATCAGAATAGTTGTGAACTTTAACATCTATTGGTTCATGATTTGTATTTTTATCTTTATCTGAAAGCCTTTCCTAAACTCTAGTATCTTATACCAATCCTATTCTACATATCTTCTGTGAATACCTAGTTGAAAATTCATGCTTCTCTTCCAAAGTAAACACTATTTTACTGCAGATACTGTGGCTTACATAATCAATGACAAATGCAAGTTTGGCTTCTTGTTTGAATTGTTATCTTGACATACTTAAAATACTGTATGTTTTTATATACCTGCCTTTCCCTCTCTTCTTTTTGTTTTACCCCAACTTTAGCACTGTTTTATTTCACTGAGAAATCTACTAAGCCAGATGCGCAATCTTTTAAATTACTAGTGAGTTTGATGGAATGTAAGTGATGAACACAGGCATTTGGTAACATTCATTCATTGCTGTGTTTCCAACACTTGAGACTGTTACTGTTAGCTCAGTCAACACTTAGTGAAAGCTGGCTATAGCTGAATAAATATTTTTATTTATCTTTTAAAAAATATCATTCTGTTATCATTTGCAATATCTATTACATGAGAGCTCAATGAAAGTGTCAACATTTGTACAAAACTCTAAGTTCAGGGTATTATCAGCAAAATTATAATTTGAAGCAATGCTATAAAATAAATTTAAATATTTTAATGAATATGAATTTTAGATTTCAGTTGTCAACTTTTCTGTGAAAAGCTAATCCAATATCATGGATATTTCTGTTCTGGAAGGAAATATAGCATAGAAAACAGATGGAAATATGTTTCCAAATCTTTCAGGTAATATTGCTAACATTTTTTATTTGGTTTCGTATTTCTAATTCACTAGTAGAGAAACTATGAATCAGTATTAATTAAATAGTTCAGAGCTTGTGAATATTCTAAATATGCATGCCCTTAAAAATGATAAACTACTTTCATAAAAAACTTTCAATTCATATAGTAAAAGAAATAAATCCAATGGGAGAGATGCTGGAAAAGGTAGAATCAATTAGATATTAAGTGTATTTTTGAGTTTGCTATACCATATTGGCTATCTGTCTGCATAGGTCAGATATCATTTTACTATCTGTGTTCTTATGGGAGTTAAAGTTATTCTGTCTTGGAAAAAAAGTTGAATAAAAGTAAACTAGGTTTTAATTTTGCATATTAAGAAAAATAATTTAAACATTAAACAAAGTATTGTGCATGTGAATGGGTACATTTGTTGTTATTTGAAAACAAAGATTATTTTAGGGTGATATTTAAACAAGTGAAAACTGTTGAAAATGCCCATGTTCTTTGTTCTTTCGTTAGCTTCAAATAAAATCTATCTAATATTTCCATAAGGTCTATTAACCAAAACAGCAAGGTTGAGGAGATGACTCAGTCAATAAAGTACTTGCCATGCATGCAAGAAGAGCTGAGTGTGGATCACCAGCATCCACATTTGGTGGGGTGGGGCATGAGGAATAATTCTATAGCTTAAAAGGCAGAGATTGGACTGCCTTGGCTAACTATTTTTTGCAGAACTGGTGAGCTCTCTATCAGTGAGAAGCTCTATCTCAAAAATAGGGTAGAAAGCAATTGAAGTCACCTGAAGTTGACCTCTGTC